>JANJGN010002527.1:0-68182 GCA_026770705.1 Isurus oxyrinchus
GCTGACTGAGTATGAGGCCGTTTCTGCCCACCCTCACTGAGGGGGTGTGTGTGTGTGTGTGTGTGTGTGTGTGTGTGTGTGTGTGTGTGTGTGTGTGTGTGTGTGTGTGTGTGTGGTGTGGGTGTGTGTGTGGGTGTGTGTGTGGGTGAGGACAGGATCGTGATACCTTCCAGGGTCGAATGGCCCTAAAGCTCCTGCAGGATATTGTTATGGGGACAGGGAGCGGCGCAGGGAGCAGGGTGGTGGTTAGTGTGTGGGATTGTTACGAAGGCTAAGAAGAAAGATTCAGCATCAGTGAAACCAGAGAGAGCGAGAGAGAAGGAGGGTGGGGGGGGGAATTGAGCCCGGAGAGCTGGGCAGAGGGTGAAAGTGCCACTGAGGGACAATGGTTCATTGATATGTGTCTAATTTTGTTATAGTTCCCGGCCCACCTAGCTCTCCCACCTCTGCCAGCGTGGCAATCCCAGTCTTGGGTGGAGCTGAGCTTCCCCTCCAGAAAACAGCCCTCCCCTCCTCTTCAAGGGGTTGCTAATTGTAGACATCCTCCCTCTCTCCCTCGCTCCCTTGCTGCCAGAGGTCAGGACAGTGAAAGGAAGGAGGAGGGGAAAGGGAGGTCCTCACAGCTTTCTGATGTAATCTCAGTGCAAGAGCAAAATGTGGAAAGAAACATACAGGGGCGGGGGGGAGAGAGAGGGACACACACACACACAAGGAGAGAGGGAGGCATAGAGGGAGACAGAGACTTGCACAGAGAGAGAGAGAGATACACACACACACACAAGGAGAAAGAGAGGGAGAGGCATAGAGGGAGACAGAGACTTGCACAGAGAGAGAGAGAGATACACACACACAAGGAGAGAGGGAGGCATAGAGGGAGACAGAGACTTGCACAGAGAGAGAGAGAGATACACACACACACACACAAGGAGAAAGAGAGGGAGAGGCATAGAGGGAGACAGAGACTTGCACAGAGAGAGAGAGAGATACACACACACAAGGAGAGAGGGAGGCATAGAGGGAGACAGAGACTTGCACAGAGAGAGAGAGAGATACACACACACACACACAAGGAGAAAGAGAGGGAGAGGCATAGAGGGAGACAGAGACTTGCACAGAGAGAGAGAGAGATACACACACACAAGGAGAGAGGGAGGCATAGAGGGAGACAGAGACTTGCACAGAGAGAGAGAGAGACACACACACACAAAAAGAGAAAGAGAGGGAGAGGCATCGAGGGAGACAGAGACTTGCACAGAGAGAGAGAGATACACACACAAGGAGAGAGGGAGGCATAGAGGGAGACAGAGACTTGCACAGAGAGAGAGAGATACACACACACAAGGAGAGAGGGAGGCATCGAGGGAGACAGAGACTTGCACAGAGAGAGAGAGAGATACACACACACACACACAAGGAGAGAGAGGAGGGCACAGAGGGTGAAAGAGACTTGCACAGAGAGAGAGAGAGACACACACACACAAAAAGAGAGAGAGAGGGAGAGGCATAGAGGGAGACAGAGACTTGCACAGAGAGAGAGAGAGAGACACACACACAAGGAGAGAGAGGAGGGCACAGAGGGTGAAAGACACTTGCACAGAGAGAGACACAAACACACACGGAAAGAGAGAGAGAGACACAGAGAGAGAGGGAGAGACACAGGGAGCGAGAGAGCGCCACTCCGAGAAAGAGACAGACAAACATGGAGGGAGAGGCACAGAGTGATAAAGAGAGAAAGACACAGGAAGAAACACACAGAGGGGGGAAAGAGAGAGAGAGAGACATGAGAGAGGGAGTGGGACAGAGGGAGAAAGAGAGAGAGACACAGAGGAAGAGAGAGAAAGAGACACAGAGAGAGCAAAAGACACTGGGGGGGGAAGAGAGAGAATAAGAGAGACAGACACAGAGACACACACCGAGACAGACACCGAGACAGACAGAGATACAAAGAGACAGACGGAGAAAGAAAGACAGTGGAGGGGGAGGCACAGAGGGAGAGAGACCGATGTAGAGGGAAAGTCAGAGTGGGAAAGAGACATGGGGGGAGAGAGACAGACAGACAGAGGGAGAATAAGGAGAGATAGGCGCAGAGGGAAAGAGACAGAGAGACTCACACACATGGGGAAAAGAGAGACATGTAGAGACACAGACAGAGAGGGAGAGAGAGACCCAGAGACGGAAGGGAGAAAGAGAGAGACAGACAGAGGCAGGCAGACAGAGGGTGAGGCAGACAGACAGACAGACAGACAGACAGAGAACAGTAGGAGGGAGGGTATATGTTCGAGCGACTGATCCCAGGAAGTGACAGCCATTCGGCTGGACAGTGACTGAATGCTGCTGCCTTGTTTCTGAGCACCACTGGGTTTGGCAGCAATGTGGGGGATAGGAGAGAGTCCAGGATTAACAATCCACACTTGGGCATCTCTCCATGTCTTCCATCCAACCACATGGGACCTGGGTCTGGGAGAATGTGTGCCTCTGCTCCTGTCCCCTGGGGCCCTGGTCCTCTTCCAGGAAAGGGTTTTCAAAATAAACTCCTGGCTTGCCACAGATGACTGTGTGCTGCTGGCTGTGAGATTGCAGAGTCGGTGGGGGGGAGGGAGGGAGTGTGCTACCACAGGGGAAACACAATCTGCACATTCTCCCAAAACACTTTTTGTGTTTTTCAGTTAGTTTCCACTCCCAGCGCCCCCAATACAGTCTCCAACAGTGCTTCAGCATTCAGCAGCTGACTTCCCTGTATCCACTGCCCCCCACACCACAGAACCCTCCTTCAGACCCAGAGATTTTGAGCCAGGAATGGGAACTTGCAAGAGGTGACCATCAGCTCCCATTAGGAAGAGAAAGGGGAGATGACAACAATGATCCTGTACTCCCTGTGTAGGTACTGCATGGGTTAGATAGAGAATAAAACTCCCTCCACGCTGCCTCCATCAAACACTCCCAGGACAGGTACAGCACGGGGTTAGATACAGAGTAAAGCTCCCTCTACACTGTCCCCATCAAACACTCCCAGGACAGGTACAGCACGGGTTAGATACAGAGTAAAGCTCCCTCTACACTGTCCCCATCAAACACTCCCAGGACAGGTACAGCACGGGGTTAGATACAGAGTAAAGCTCCCTCTATACTGTCCCCATCAAACATTCCCAGGACAGGTACAGCACGGGGTTAGATACAGAGTAAATCTCCCTCTACACTGTCCCCATCAAACACTCCCAGGACAGGTACAGCACGGGGTTAGATACAGAGTAAAGCTCCTTCTATGCTGTCCCCATCAAACACTCCCAGGACAGGTACAGCATGGGGTTAGATACAGAGTAAATCTCCCTCTACACTGTCCCCATCAAACACTCCCAGGACAGGTACAGCACGGGGTTAGATACAGAGTAAAGCTCCCTCTATACTGTCCCCATCAAACACTCGCAGGACAGGTACAGCACAGGGTTAGATACAGAGTAAATCTCCCTCTACACTGTCCCCATCAAACACTCCCAGGACAGGTACAGCACGGGGTTAGATACAGAGTAAAGCTCCTTCTATGCTGTCCCCATCAAACACTCCCAGGACAGGTACAGCACGGGGTTAGATACAGAGTAATGCTCCCTCTACACTGTCCCCATCAAACACTCCCAGGACAGGTACAGCACGGGGTTAGATACAGAGTAAAGCTCCCTCTATACTGTCCCCATCAAACACTCGCAGGACAGGTACAGCACAGGGTTAGATACAGAGTAAATCTCCCTCTACACTGTCCCCATCAAACACTCCCAGGACAGGTACAGCACAGGGTTAGATACAGAGTAAAGCTCCTTCTACACTGTCCCCATCAAACACTCCCAGGACAGGTACAGCACGGGGTTAGATACAGAGTAAAGCTCCCTCTGTACTGTCCCCATTAAACACTCCCAGGACAGGTACAGCACGAGGTTAGATATAGAGGCTGCTGAACAAATTCTTGAGAAACGAGGGCAGTCTCGGGGTCCCCTGCGCTCTGCGAAGCCGGCTTTCCCTTACCCGGTTATGAGCCTGTGCCCCGAAGCGCTGATTGAGCGTCAGTGGCAATTCGACTAGGGTGGGCTTCATGCTTTGGTGGGCTGCCGGTTGATCTAAGAGCAGGGGTTGGTGGGGGGGGGGCGGTCGGGGAGGGCGGGGGGTGGGGGGGGGGGGGGGGGTGGGGGTGCGGGGGGGGGCGGCGGGTAGTGAAAGCGGGTGGCTGCCGGCTGACGCCAGCTCTGACCAGCGGTTTCGGGGAGCGACAAGGCACAGCGAGGAGGCTGGACTGACTGAGTCTGTGCTCTTCTTCCCTCTCGTCCCTGCTGCTGCCTCTTGCGGACCTCCTCCTGCAGCACATCTGTGTACAACGCCGTGGTGACCTACATGAAGCACCTCGGAGTGAAGACCAAGGAGCCGCGGATACTTGAGAAGAAGCGGCACTTCTTGATGCGCAGGAAGGTGAGTGAAGGGTTTGAGGCGGTGGGAAGGGGTGGGGGACCCTGCGAGGCTGCCCACTCGCTGGGGGGAGATGGTACTGCCAGCCCTGAGATTCGGGAGAGGTCACGACCCCCACAATGTGGGGCGTTCAGCCTGATCTCAACAACCAGGCTTCACTCTCTTCATCCCCCGAGTCGTATTTAAACATGTACTTGCCCTCAGGACCGTTGTGGGGGGTGGGGGGGGGGGTGTGGTGGTCGGGGGCGGTGGGTGGGGCGGGGGGGGGGGGTGGGGGGCGGGGGCGGTGGGGGTGGGGGGTGGAAATAAGGCCAGGATTTCTGCCATTGAATCATACGTTCGGTATCTGCCCTTGCCCTCCGCTGCAGGAGTGAGAAGTTTGGGTGGGTGCTCCAAGTCCGACTTTGCCTGTGATGCCCACGTGGCCAAATAGCCACCGCTGTGGTGGTGGTGGAGGGGGTGTGGGGGGTGGGGGAGCGCGGCCAGTGTTTGAACCTGTCGGAGGGGAGTTGCTGAGCGTGTGCCTCGAGTACAGCCGATGCCTGTGGATCCCGGAGAGGCTGCTGTCTCAGCTGGGACATGGAATTGGTTGCAGGCCCAGGGAAGGTTTCCTGTTCCATTGGGCTGGAAACACAGGAGGAGCCTGTTTGGCCCCTCAAGTCTGTGCTGGCTCAGTGCGAGTAGCGAACTAACCCCACTTCCCTGCTCCCTGTCCAAGTCCCTGTATCAATCCATAACTAACCCCACTGACCCGCTCCCTCCCCACTGCCCTATATCAATCCCGAACTAATCCCACTGCCCCACTCTCTCCCCATAAACCTACATCAATCCAAAACTAATCCCACTTCCCCGCTCTCTCCCCATCGCCCTGTATCAATCCCCAAACTAATCCCACTGCCCCACTCTCTCCCCCTAGCCCTGTATCAATCCCAAAGTAATCCCACTGCCCTGCTCCCTCTCCATGTCCCTGTATCAATCCCAAACTAATCCCGCTGCCCCGCTCCCTCCCCATGTCCCTATATCAATCCCAAACTAATCCCACTGCCCCGCTCTCTCCCCATAAACCTGTATCAATCCCAAACTAATTCCACTGCCCCGCTCTCTCCCCATAGCCCTGTACCAATCCCAAACTAATCCCACTGTCCCGCTCTCTCCCCATAGTGCTGTACCAATCCCATACTAATCCCACTGGCCCTTTCTCCCCATAGCCCTGTATCAATCCCAAACTAATCCCACTGCCCCGCTCTCTCCCCATCGCCCTGTATCAATCCCAAACTAATCCCAATGCCCTGCTCTCTCCCCATAGCCCTGTATCAATCCCAAATTAATCCCACTGCCCTCCTCTCTCCCCATAGCCCTGTAACAATCACCAAACTAATCCCAACGTCCTGCTCTCTCCCCATGTCCCTGTATCAATCCCAAACTAATCCCACTGCCCTGCTCTCTCCCCATGTCCCTGTATCAATCTCCAAACTAATCCCAATGCCCTGCTCTCTCCCCACAGCCCTGTATCAATCCCCAAACTAATCCACTGCCCTGCTCTCTCCCCATAGCGCTGTACCAATCCCAAAGTAATCCCATTGTCCCACTCTCTCCCCACTGCCCTGCATCAATCCCAAACTAAGCCCATAGCCCTGTATCAATCCCAAACTAATTCCACTGCCTCATTCTCTCCCCATAGCCCTGTATCAATCGCCAAACTAATGCCACTGCCCTGCTCTCTCCCCATGTCCCTGTATCAATCCCCAAACTAATCCCAATGCCCTGCTCTCTCCCCATAGCCCTGTATCAATCCCCAAACTAATCCCACTGTCCCGCTCCCACCCCACTGTCCTATATCAATCCCAAACTAATCCCACTGCCCTGCTCTCTCCCCATAAACCAGTATCAATCCCGAACTAATCCCACTGACCCGCTCCCTCCACATAGCCCTGTATCAATCCCAAACTAATCCCACTGACCAGCTCCCTCCCCATAGCCCTGTATCAGTCCCAAACTAATCCCACTGCCCCACTCTCTCCCCATAGCCCTGTATCAATCTCAAACTAATCCCACTGCCCTGCTCTCTCCCCATAGCCCTGTATCAATCCCCAAACTAATCCCACTGCCCTGCTCTCTCCCCATAGCCCTGTATCAATCCCCAAACTAATCCCACTGCTCCGCTCTCTCCCCATAGCCCTGTATGAATCCCAAACTAATCCCACTGCCCACTCTCTCCCCATAGCCCTGTATCAATCCCAAACTAATCCCACTGCCCCGCTCTCTCCCCATAGCCCTGTATCAATCTCAAACTAATCCCACTGCCCTGCTCTCTCCCCATAGCCCTGTATCAATCCCCAAACTAATCCCACTGCCCTGCTCTCTCCCCATAGCCCTGTATCAATCCCAAACTAATCCCACTGTCCTGCTCTCTCCCCATGTCCCTGTACCAACCTCAAATTAATCATTCAACTAACTTTTGAAATATTATTTTAAATGCTCACTAATCACTTTTTCCCACAGCAGTGGGAACCCCCCACCCCCTGCCCAGAGCCCAACAGTGTTTTGCTGCTCTGTATAGCATGAACCGGACCCTCTTCCTCTCCCCTGTGACAGTACCCCCCCCCCTCCCCCCCCCCGCAACAGCCCCCACCCCTTCTTCAAACCCAGGGGACCCGAGCGTGGAGCTCCCATTGCAAAGTGGGAACGTTAGGAGGGATGGCGATGCCTTTGTGGCCGAATATCCAAGTCAGGCACTCCAATAACGGGCCCTTGGATATGGAAACACCTTCTCTGCACCTATCCCATCCAACCTCGATGACCTGCATCAGGTCACCCCTCGACCTTCTCTCGCCGGGGTGACATCGCGATGAGCTGTGGGTGGCGGTGGGTTGAAACACAGGGCCCGATGGGATGAGTGGGAGCATCCCGGGAGGCTTGCTGGGAGCTCAGTGATTCGCCACTGGCTGCCTGCCCAGCGTCCAGGGCTCCATGAACGTTGGGAAGACTGTAGCCATCGTCTTCAGGCCCAACAACAAACTCTGTTCCTCAATCATTCCTCTCCTTAGGAACTGTCGGACACTGAACCAGACTGTTCACAAGTTCACCCTATGATAAGCCTCCGACCACGTCAATCCCCATGACAAAGACCACCGATTTCCAGCTCCGTAACAGCCTCAGCTCTTCCACTGCCAAAGCCCTCACCCCAGCCTTGCTTTAGCCCCAGATTTGATCATTCCAATGCCCTTCTGCCTGGCCTCCCAGATTCTGCCCTGCGTGAGTTCACTCAGAGCTCTGCTGCTGTACATCCCAAGTCAAGGTCCAGTTCGCCACCCGCTGGACTCGCTGAGATACAGCGGCTCCCAATCCGGCAGCACCTCGATATTAAAATTCTCATCCCAGTTTTCAAATCACACCAAGGCCTGTCTATCTCTCTAACCTCCTCCAGCTCCTTCATCCCTCCCTATCTCTGTAACCATCTCCAGCCCCTACAACCCTCCCTATCTCTGTAACCTCCTCCAGCTCCTTCATCCCTCCCTATCTCTGTAACATCCTCCAGCCCCTACAACCCTCCCTATCTGTGTAACATCCTCCAGCCCCTATAACCCTCCCTATCTCTGTATCCTCCTCCAGTCCCGACAACCCTCCCTATCTCTGTAACCTCGTCCAGCCCCTATAACCCTCCCTATCTCTGTATCCTCCTCCAGTCCCGACAACCCTCCCTATCTCTGTAACCTCGTCCAGTCCCTACAACCCTCCCTATCTCTGTATCCTCCTCCAGCCCCTACAACCCTCCCTGTCTCTGTAACCTCCTCCAGCCCCAACAACCCTCCCTATCTCTGTAACCTCCTCAAGCCCCTACAACCCTCCCTATCTCTGTAATCTCCTCCTGTCCCTACAACCGTCCCTAACTCTGTAACCTCCTCCAGCCCGTTCAACCTTCCCTATGTCTGTAACCTCCTCCAGCCCCTACAACCCTCCCTATGTCTGTAACCTCCTCCAGCCCCTACAACCCTCCCTATCTCTGTAACCTCCTCCAGCCCCTACAACCCTCCCTATCTCTGTAACCTCCTCCAGCCCCTACATCCCTCCCTATCTCTGCCTACAACCCTCCCTAAACCCCATCCCCCTATCTTTCTTTCTTGCTCTCTCTTGCTAAAAGCATCCCCTATGACCAAGCTTTTGATCACCCATCCTAATCTCTCCTATCGGCCCGGGTGTCAGGTTTCTGCCTGTTTTGATGCTGCTGTCAAACAGTTTGGGATGTTTTGCTCTGTTGAGGGTGCTATTTAAATGTAAGTTGTTGCTCACTGAGTGCTGTGCTGTGCAGGGGCCTACACCAAGGAAGGACAGTGAGCCAGTCAGGCCTGATGAGAAGAAGAGGAAGGGGATTGGCAGCATTCTGGATCTGCGGCGACAGCCTCGCAATGAGCCCAGCAGCAGTGAGTAACAACCACATAGTCCTCCCTCTGAGACGTGTGCGCAGGACAGCACGGAGCAGCTCTGAGGGGGAAGGGAGATCGGGGAGCCTGTACGCTGGAGAGGGAGAACGGGGATCCTGTACCCTAGAGAGGGAGATCGGAGATCCTGTACCCGGGTGAGGGGGAAAGGGGATCCTGTACCCGGGAGAGGGAGAACGGGGATCCTGTACCCGGGAGAGGGGGATCGGGGATCCTGTACCCGGGAGAGGGGGATCGGGGATCCTGTACCCGGGAGAGGGGGATCGGGGATCCTGTACCCGGGAGAGGGGGATCGGGGATCCTGTACCCGGGAGAGGGGGATCGGGGATCCTGTACCCGGGAGAGGGGGATCGGGGATCCTGTACCCGGGAGAGGGGGATCGGGGATCCTGTACCCGGGAGAGGGGGATCGGGGATCCTGTACCCGGGAGAGGGGGATCGGGGATCCTGTACCCGGGAGAGGGAGATCGGAGATCCTGTACCCAGGAGAGGGGCAACGGGGATCCTGTACCCGGGAGAGGGGGATCGGGGATCCTGTACCCGGGAGAGGGGGATCGGGGATCCTGTACCCGGGAGAGGGGGATCGGGGATCCTGTACCCGGGAGAAGGAGAACGGGGATCCTGTACCCGGGAGAGGGGGATCGGGGATCCTGTACCCGGGAGAGGGGGATCAGGGATCCTGTACCCGGGAGAGGGGGATCGGGGATCCTGTACCCGGGAGAAGGAGAACGGGGATCCTGTACCCTGGAGAGGGAGATCGGGGATCCTGTACCCAGGAGAGGGGCAACGGGGATCCTGTACCCGGGAGAGGGAGATCGGGGATCCTGTACCCGGGTGAGGGGGAAAGGGGATCCTGTACCCGGGAGAGGGGGATCGGGGATCCTGTACCTGGGAGAGGGGGATCGGAGATCCTGTACCCGGGAGAGGGGGATCGGAGATCCTGTACCCGGGAGAGGGGGATTGAGGACATCTACAGGGACCCTCTGCACTGGGGTGGGAGCTCGGGGACCCTCCGGATTGGGCCGGGGGGTGGGGACCCTCTACACTGGGGAGGGAGATTGGGGACCCTGTAAACTGGGGAGGGAGATTGGGAACCCTCCACACTGGGGAATGTAAGTGAAGGAGAAGACAGAAAGCAGAGGAGAGAAAGAGAAGCGATGGGAAGGAAGGAGAGGGGAGCGAGAGAGGGAAGCGGAAGTGGTGGGTGAGGGACTGACCCATCTCCCCAAAGCAGCTTTAGCAGTGGAGACGTTTGCTGCCCTCTGCTGTCGCCTGCCTGTATGTGAAAGCTGCAGGATTACAGGCAGCAGTACTGGGCTACTGCCACTAGATGGTGGTGCCCTCCACTGTCGGATCCATGGGACACTCTGCTCCAGCGCAGGGGAGAGAGAGAGAGAGAGAGGTGGCCTCTGTGGGACAGAGCGTCACAAAGCAGGAGAGGGGCCAGCGGTGACGGGGGGAGAGAGAGAGAGTGCAGCAGTTTAGAGGGCTCAATAAGCACTGCAAGGTAGTGGGACAAAGGGTGGGGGGGGAGGAAGAACAGGGGTCAGGGAAGGTGCGTCTGCCTCAATCTGTGTTTCTCACCCCCCCCCTCCCCCACAACGAGCCTCCGGCAGCTTCTGCACCCCCCCCCCCTCCCCCCCGACCACCCTCAGCCCCTGAACCCGCGGCTTAATTCTTCCTTTTGCTTTCCAGGTGCCGACCCACGACCAGAAGGAGGTAGATTTTCCAGCTGAATTTCTCGTTTCCGGGCCTGGGTCTCGCGTCAGTATCTTTCCCGGCGTTCCCGGCGCTCGTTGTGGGACAAGAGGGAGGGGGGGGGTGGGCAGTATGCCGGGGAGTGCGTTCGGTGGGAGGAAGGCGGGAGGAGGCTGCAGAGTCAGGGACCATCTCTCCCCACCAAGCCTGCCCCACCCCTCCCCCCCATCCCAATCCATTTGGAGAGGGACCGCCAAAGTTAGAGTCCGGAATGACTGGAGCGAGGCCGGACCCCGCTCCGTGGGGAGCAGCGTTCCCACCGGCCGGAGTCGAGACCACCCATCCGACCAGCCACGTTCTCCAGTGGGGCAGCAGGCTGGAGAGAGCTGAATGGCCCCTCCTCCCTGCTCCTAGGCCCGATGCTCCTGTCACAGCCGGGGAGGTACCACGCTCAGCGCTCAACCCTCACGTTGGGGGTGAGCCTCCCGGCACATTCCGGGCAGCTTGCGGTCCGATAGCAACGTTCAGGGAGTTCACCGCGATCCCGCCTGACACAAAGTCTCGCGGGATATCAGGACAGGGGAGAACCAAATGCCTGGCCAGAGGGGTGGGTTTGAAGGGGCACCTTAACAGAGGAAAGCTTGGTCAAGAGGCGGAGAGGTTTAGGGAGGGAATTCCAGAGCTCAGAGCCCCCAGTGCAGCTGAAGGCCCGGCTGTCAATAGCAGAGCGATGAGAATTATTGCGGGGGCTGCTCAAGAGGTGAATAGTGGACGAGGTTACAGAGATAGGGAGTGTTGTAGGGGCTGGAGGAGGTTACAGAGATAGGGAGGGTTGTAGGGGCTGGAGGAGGTTACAGAGATAGGGAGGGTTGTAGGGGCTGGAGGAGGTTACAGAGATAGGGAGGGTTGTAGGGGCTGGAGGAGGTTACAGAGATAGGGAGGGTTGTAGGGGCTGGAGGAGGTTACAGTGATAGGGAGGGTTGTAGGGGCTGGAGGAGGTTACAGAGATAGGGAGGGTTGTAGGGGCTGGAGGAGGTTACAGAGATAGGGAGGGTTGTAGGGGCTGGAGGAGGTTACAGAGATAGGGAGGGTTGTAGGAGCTGGAGGAGGTTACAGAGATAGGGAAGGTTATAGGGGTTGGAGGAGGTTAGAGAGATAGGGAAGGTTATAGGGGCTGGAGGAGGTTACAGAGATAGGGAAGGTTGTAGGGGCTGGAAGAGGTTACAGAGATAGGGAGGGTTGTATGGTCTGGAGGAGGTTACAGAGATAGGGAGGGTTGTAGGGTCTGGAGGAGGTTACAGAGATAGGGAGGGTTGTAGGGGCTGGAGGAGGTTACAGAGATAGGGAGGGTGGTAGGGTCTGGAGGAGGTTACAGAGATAGGGAGGGGTGTAGGGGCTGGTGGAGCTTACAGAGATAGGGAGGGTTTTAGGGGCTGGAGGAGGTTACAGAGATAGGGAGAGTCATAGGGACTGGAGGAGGTTACAGAGATAGGGAGGGTTGTAGGGGGCTGGTGGAGCTTACAGAGATAGGGAGGGTTTTAGGGGCTGGAGGAGGATACAGAGATAGGGAGGGTTGTCAGGGCAGGAGGAGGTTTCAGAGATAGGGAGGGTTGTAGGGACTGCAGGACGTTACAGACATAGGGAGGGTTGTAGGGGCTGGAGGAAGTTACAGAGATAGGGAGGGTTGTAGGGGCTGGAGGAGGTTACAGAGATAGGGAGGGTTGTAGGGGGCTGGAGTAGGTTACAGAGATAGGGAGGGTTGTAGGGGCTGGAGGAGGTGACCGAGATAGGGAGGGTTGTAGGGGCTGGAGGATGTTACAGAGATAGGGAGGTTTGTAGGATCTGGAGGAGGTTACAGAGATAGGGAGGGTTGTAGGGACTGGAGGGGTTTACAGAGATAGGGTTGTAGGGGCTGAAGGAGGTTACAGAGATAGGGAGAGTTGCAGGGGCTGGAGGAGGTTACAGAGATAGGGATTGTTGTAGGGGCTGGAGGAGGTTACAGAGACAGGGAGGGTTGTAGGGGCTGGAGGAGGGTTGTAGGGGCTGGAGGAGGGTTGTAGGGGCTGGAGGAGGTTACCGAGATAGGGAGGGTTGTACGGGCTGGAGGATGTTACAGAGATAGGGAGGGTTGTAGGGGCTGGAGGAGATTACAAAGATAGGGAGGTTTGTAGGGTCTGGAGGAGGTTACAGAGATAGGGAGGGTTGTAGGGGCTGGAGGGGTTTACAGAGATAGGGTTGTAGGGGCTGGAGGTGGTTACAGAGATAGGGAGGGTTGCAGGGGCTGGAGGAGGTTACAGAGATAGGGTTGTAGGGGCTGGAGGAGGTTACAGAGATAGGGAGGGTTGTACGGGCTGGAGGAGGTTACAGAGATAGGTAGGGGTGTAGGGGCTGGAGGAGGTTACAGGGATAGGGAGGGTTGTAGTGGCTGGAGGAGATAACAGAGATAGGGAGGGGTGTAGGGGCTGGAGGAGGTTACAGAGATAGGGAGTGTTGTAGGGGCTGGAGGAGGTTACAGAGATAGGGAGGGTTGTAGGGGCTGGAGGAGGTTACAGAGATAGGGAGAGTTGTACGGGCTGGAGGAGGTTACAGAGATAGGGAGGGTTGTAGTGGCTGGAGGAGGTTACCGAGATAGGGAGGGGTGTAGGGGCTGGAGGAGGTTACAGAGATAGGAAGGGTTGTAGGGTCTGGAGGAGGTTACAGACGTAGGGAGGGTTGTAGGGGCTGGAGGAGGTTACAGAGATAGGGAGGGTTGTAGGGTCTGGAGGAGGTTACAGAGATAGGGAGGGGTGTAGGGGCTGGTGGAGCTTACAGAGATAGGGAGGGTTTTAGGGGCTGGAGGAGGTTACAGAGATAGGGAGAGTCATAGGGACTGGAGGAGGTTACAGAGATAGGGAGGGTTGTAGGGGCTGGAGGAGGTTACAGAGATAGGGAGGGTTGTAGGGGGCTGGTGGAGCTTACAGAGATAGGGAGGGCTTTAGGGGCTGGAGGAGGATACAGAGATAGGGAGGGTTGTCAGGGCTGGAGGAGGTTTCAGAGATAGGGAGGTTTGTAGGGTCTGGAGGAGGTTATAGACATAGGGAGGGTTGTAGGGGCTGGCGGGGTTTACAGAGATAGGGTTGTAGGGGCTGCAGGAACTTACAGAGATAGGGAGGGTTGTAGGGACTGCAGGACGTTACAGACATAGGGAGAGTTGTAGGGGCTGGAGGGGTTCACAGAGATAGGGAGGGTTGTAAGGCTGGAGGAGGTTACAGACAGGGAGGGTTGTAGGGGCTGGAGGACGTTACAGAGATAGGGAGGGTTGTAGGGGCTGGAGGAGGTTACAGAGATAGAGAGGATTGTAGGGGCTGGTGGAGGTTACAGAGATAGGGAGGGTTGTAGGGGCTGGAGGAGGTTACAGAGATAGGGAGGGTTGTAGGGGGTTGGAGGAGGTTACAGAGATAGGGAGGGTTGTAGGGGCTGGAGGAGGTTACCGAGATAGGGACGGTTGTAGGGGCTGGAGGAAGTTACAGAGATAGGGAGGTTTGTAGGGTCTGGAGGAGGTTACAGAGATAGGGAGGGTTGTAGGGGCTGGAGGGGTTTACAGAGATAGGGTTGTAGGGGCTGAAGGAGGTTACAGAGATAGGGAGGGTTGCAGGGGCTGGAGGAGGTTACAGAGACAGGGAGGGTTGTAGGGGCTGGAGGAGGGTTGTAGGGGCTGGAGGAGGGTTGTAGGGGCTGGAGGAGGTTACCGAGATAGGGAGGGTTGTAGGGGCTGGAGGATGTTACAGAGATAGGGAGGGTTGTAGGGGCTGGAGGGGTTTACAGAGATAGGGTTGTAGGGGCTGGAGGTAGTTACAGAGATAGGGAGGGTTGCAGGGGCTGGAGGAGGTTACAGAGATAGGGTTGTAGGGGCTGGAGGAGGTTACAGAGATATGGAGGGTTGTATGGGCTGGAGGAAGTTACAGAGATAGGGAGGGGTGTACGGGCTGGAGGAGGTTACAGAGATAGGGAGGGTTGTAGTGGCTGGAGGAGGTTACAGAGATAGGGAGGGGTGTAGGGGCTGGAGGAGGTTACAGAGATAGGGAGTGTTGTAGGGGCTGGAGGAGGTTACTGAGATAGGGAGGGTTGTAGGGGCTGGAGGAGGTTACAGAGATAGGGACAGTTGTACGGGCTGGAGGAGGTTACAGAGATAGGGAGGGGTGTAGGGGCTGGAGGAGGTTACAGAGATAGGAAGGGTTGTAGGGGCTGCAGGAGGTTACAGAGATAGGGAGGGTCATAAGGACTGGACAAGTTTACAGAGGTAGGGAGTGTTGTAGGGGCTGGAGGAGGTTACAGAGATAGGGAGGGTTGTAGGGGCCGGAGGAGGTTACAGACATAGGGAGGGTTGTAGTGGCTGGAGGAAGTTACAGAGATAGGGAGGGTTGTAGGGGCTGGAGGACGTTACAGACGTAGGGAGGGTTGTAGGGGCTGGAGGAGGTTCCTGAGATAGGGAGGTTTGTAGGGGTTGGAGGAGGTTCCTGAGATAGGGAGTTTTGTAGGGGTTGGAGGAGGTTCCTGAGATAGGGAGGGTTGTAGGTGCTGGAGGAGGTTACGGAGATAGGGAGATTTGTAGGGTCTGGAGGAGGATACAGAGATAGGGAGGGTTGTAGGGTCTGGAGGGGTTTACAGACAATGGGTTGTAGGGCCTGGAGGAGGTTACAAAGATAGGGAGGTTTGTAGGGTCTGGAGGAGGTTACAGAGATAGGGAGGGTTGTAGGGGCTGGAGGAGGTTACAGAGATAGGGAGGTTTGTAGGGGGCTCGTGGAGGTTACAGAGATAGGGAGGGTTGTAGGGGCTGGAGGAGATTACAAAGATAGGGAGGTTTGTAGGGTCTGGAGGAGGTTACAGAGATAGCGAGGGTTGTAGGGGCTGGAGGGGTTTACAGAGATAGGGTTGTATGGGCTGGAGGTGGTTACAGAGATAGGGAGGGTTGCAGGGGCTGGATGAGGTTACAGAGATAGGGTTGTAGGGGCTGGAGGAGGTTACAGAGATTGGGAGGGTTGTACGGGCTGGAGGAGGTTACAGAGATAGGGAGGGCTGTAGGGGCTGGAGGAGGTTACAGAGATAGGGAGGGTTGTAGGGGCTGGAGGAGGTTACCGAGATAGGGAGTGGTGTAGCGGCTGGAGGAGGTTACAGAGAAAGGGAGTGTTGTAGGGACTGTAGGAGGTTACAGACATAGGGAGGGTTGTAGGGGCTGGAGGAGATTACAAAGATAGGGAGGTTTGTACGGTCTGGAGGAGCTTACAGAGATAGAGAGGGTTGTAGGGGCTGGAGGGGTTTACAGAGATAGTGTTGTAGGGGCTGGAGGAGGTTATAGAGATAGGGAGGGTTGCAGGGGCTGGAGGAGGTTACAGAGATAGGGAGGGTTGTAGGGGCTGGAGGAGGTTACAGAGATAGGGAGGGTTGTAGGGGCTGGAGGAGGTTACAGAGATAGGGAGGGTTGTAGGGGCTGGAGGAGGTTACAGAGATAGGGAGAGGTTTAGGGGCTGGAGGAGGTTACAGAGATAGGGAGGGTTGGAGGTGGTTACAGAGATAGGGACGGTTGTAGGGGCTGGAGTAGGTTACAGAGATAGGGAGGGTTGTATGGGCTGGAGGAGGTTACAGATATAGGGAGGGTTGTAGTGGCTGGAGGATGTTACAGTAATAGGGAAGGTTGTTGGTGCTGGAGGAGGTGAAAGAGATAGGGAGGGTTGTAGGGGCTGGACGAGGTTACAGAGACAGGGAGGGTTGCAGGGGCTGGAGTAGGTTACAGAGATAGTGAAGGGTGCAGGGGCTGGAGGAGGTTACAGAGATAGGGAGGGTTGTAGTGGCTCGAGGAGGTTACAGAGATAGGGAGGGTTGTAGGGGCTGGAGGAGGTTACAGAGATAGGGAGGGTTGTAGGGACAGGAGGAGGTTACAGTGATAGGGAGGGGTGTAGGGGCTGGAGGAGGTTACAGAGATAGGGGGGATTGTAGGGGCTGGAGGAGGTTACCGAGATAGGGAGGGTTGTAGGGGCTGGTGGATGTTACAGAGATAGGGTTGTAGGGTCTGGAGGAGCTTACAGAGATAGGGAGGTTTGCAGGGGCTGGAGGAGGTTACAGAGATAGGGATTGTTGTAGGAGCTGGAGGAGGTTACAGGGACAGGGAGGGTTGTAGAGGCTGGAGGAGGTTACAGAGATAGGGCGGGGTGTAGGGGCTAGAGGAGGTTACATAGATAGGGAGGGTTGTAGTTGCTGGCGGAGGTTACAGAGATAGGGAGGGTTGTAGTGGCTGGAGGAGGTTACAGAGATAGGGAGTGTTGTAGGGGCTGGAGGAGGTTACAGAGATAGGGAGAGTTGTAGGGACTGGAGGAGGTTACAGAGATAGGGAGGGTTGTAGTTGCTGGCGGAGGTTACAGAGATAGGGAGGGTTGTAGTGGCTGGAGGAGGTTACAGAGATAGGGAGTGTTGTACGGGATGGAGGAGGTTACAGAGATAGGGAGGGTTGTAGGGGCTGGAAGAGGTTACAGAGATAGGGAGGGTTGTAGTGGCTGGAGGAGGTTACCGAGTTAGGGAGGGATGTAGCGGCTGGAGGAGTTTACAGAGATAGCAAGGGTTGTAGGAGCTGCAGGAGGTTACAGAGATAGGGAGGGTTGTAGGGGCTGGAGGAGGTTACAGAGTTAGGGACGGTTGTAGGGGCTGGAGGAGGTTACAGAGATAGGGAGGGTTGTCGGGGTTGGAGGAGGTTCCAGAGATAGGGAGGGTTGTAGAGGCTGGAGGAGGTTACGGATATAGGGAGGTTTGTAGGATCTGGAGGAGGATACAGAGATAGGGAGGGTTGTAGGGTCTGGAGGGGTTTACAGACAAAGGGTTGTAGGGCCTGGAGGAGGTTACAGAGATAGGGAGGGTTGCAGGGGCTGGATGATGTTACAGAGATAGGGAGAGATGTTGGGGCTGGACGAGGTTACAGAGATAGGGAGGGCTGGAGGAGATTACAGAGATAGGGACGGTTGTAGTGGCTGGAGGATGTTACAAATATAGGGAGGGTTGTAGTTGCTGGAGGAGGTTACAGAGATAGGGAGGGATGTAGGGGCTGGAGGAGGTTACAGAGAAATGGAGGTTTGTATTTGCTCGGGGAGGTTAAAGAGATAGGGAGGGTTGTAGGGGCTGGATGATGTTACAGAGATAGGGAGAGATGTTGGGGCTGGACGAGGTTACAGAGATAGGGAGGGCTGGAGGAGGTTACAGAGATAGGGACGGTTGTAGTGGCTGGAGGATGTTACAAATATAGGGAGGGTTGTAGTTGCTGGAGGAGGTTACAGAGATAGGGAGGGATGTAGGGGCTGGAGGAGGTTACAGAGATAGGGAGGGGTGTAGGGGCTGGAGGAGGTTACAGGGATAGGGAGAGTTGTCGGGGCTGGAGGAGGTTACAGAGATAGGCAGGGTTGTAGGGGCTGGAGGAGGTTACAGAGATAGCAAGGGTTGTAGGAGCTGCAGGAGGTTACAGAGATAGGGAAGGTTGTAGGGGCTGGAGGAGGTTACAGAGTTAGGGACGGTTGTAGGGGCTGGAGGAGGTTACAGAGATAGGGAGGGTTGTCGGGGTTGGAGGAGGTTCCAGAGATAGGGAGGGTTGTAGAGGCTGGAGGAGGTTACGGATATAGGGAGGTTTGTAGGGTCTGGAGGAGGATACAGAGATAGGGAGGGTTGTAGGGTCTGGAGGGGTTTACAGACAAAGGGTTGTAGGGCCTGGAGGAGGTTACAGAGATAGGGAGGTTTGTAGGGACTGGAGGAGATTACAGACATAGGGAGGGTTGTAGGGGCTGGAGGAGATTACAAAGATAGGGAGGTTTGTAGGGTGTGGAGGAGGTTACAGAGATAGGGACTGTTGTTGGGGCTGGAGGGGTTTACAGAGATAGGGTTGTAGGGGCTGGAGGAGGTTACAGAGATAGGGAGGGTTGCAGGGGCTGGAGGAGGTTACAGAGATAGGGTTGTAGGGGCTGGAGGAGGTTACAGAGATAGGGAGGGTTGTAGGGGCTGGAGGAGGTTACAGAGATAGGGAGGGTTGTAGGGGGCTCGTGGAGGTTACAGAGATTGGGAAGGTTCTAGGGGCTGGAGGAGGGTACATAAATAGGGAGGGTTGTAGGGGCTGGAGAAGGTTACAGAGATAGGGAGGGTTGTAGGGGTTGGAGGTGGTTACAGAGTTAGGGAGGGTTGTAGGGGCTGGAGGAGGTTACAGAGATAGGGAGGTTTGTAGGGGCTCGAGGAGGTTTATGAGATAGCGAGGGTTTTTGTGGCTGGAGGAGTTTACAGGGATAGGGAGGATTGTAGGGGCTGGATGATGTTACAGAGATAGGGAGAGATGTTGGGGCTGGACGAGGTTACAGAGATAGGGAGGGCTGGAGGAGGTTACAGAGATAGGGACGGTTGTAGTGGCTGGAGGATGTTACAAATATAGGGAGGGTTGTAGTTGCTGGAGGAGGTTACAGAGATAGGGAGGGATGTAGGGGCTGGAGGAGGTTACAGAGATAGGGAGGGGTGTAGGGGCTGGAGGAGGTTACAGGGATAGGGAGAGTTGTCGGGGCTGGAGGAGGTTACAGAGATAGGCAGGGTTGTAGGGGCTGGAGGAGGTTACAGAGATAGGGAGGGTTGTAGTTGCTGGAGGAGGTTACAGAGATAGGGAGGGATGTAGGGGCTGGAGGAGGTTACAGAGATAGGGAGGGGTGTAGGGGCTGGAGGAGGTTACAGGGATAGGGAGAGTTGTCGGGGCTGGAGGAGGTTACAGAGATAGGCAGGGTTGTAGGGGCTGGAGGAGGTTACAGAGATAGGGAGGGGTGTAGGGGCTGGTGGAGGTTACAGAGATAGGGAGGGTTCTAGTGGCTGGAGGAGGTTACAGAGATAGGGAGGGTTGTAGGGGCTGGACGAGGTTACAGAGACAGGGAGGGTTGTAGGGGCTGGAGGAGGTTACAGAGATAGGGATGGTTGTAGGGGCTGGAGGAGGTTACAGAGATAGGGTTAATTGTAGGGGCTGGAGGAGGTTACAGAGATAGTGAGTGTTGTAGTGGCTGGAGAAGGTTACCGAGATAGGGAGGGGTGTAGGGTCTGGATGAGGTTACAGAGATAGGGAGGGTTGTAGGGGCTGGAGGAGGTTACAGAGATAGAGAGGGTCATAAGGACTGGAGGAGTTTACAGAGATAGGGAGGGTTGTAGGGGCTGGAGGAGGTTTCAGAGATACGGAGGGTTGTAGGGGCTCGAGGAGGGTTATGAGATAGGGAGTGTTGTCGGGGCTGGAGGCGTTTACAGAGATAGGGTTGCAGGGGCTGGAGTAGGTTACAGACATAGGGAGGGTTGTAGGGACTGGAGGGGTTCACAGACACAGGGAGGGTAGTAGGGGCTGGAGGAGGTTACAGACATAGGGAGAGTTGTAGGGACTGGAGGAGGTTACAGAGATAGCGAGATTTGTAGGGGCTGGAGGCGGTTACAGAGACAGGGTGGGTTGTAATGGCTGGAGGAGGTTACAGAGATAGGGAGGGGTGTAGGGGCTGGAGGAGTTTACAGAGATAGGGAGGATTGTAATGGCTGGAGGATGTTACAGAGATAGGGAGGGTTGTAGGGGCTGGAGGAGGTTGCAGAGATAGTGAGTGCTGTAGTGGCTGGTGGAGGTTACCGAGATAGGGAGGGGGGTAGTGGCTGGAGGATGTTACAGAAATAGTGAGTGTTGTAGTGGCTGGAAGCGGTTACCGAGATAGGGAGAGGTGAAGGGCTGCAGGAGGTTATCCAGATAGGGACGTTTGTAGGGGCTGGAGGAGGTTACAGAGATAGGGAGGGTTGTAGGGGCAGGAGGATGTTACAGAGATAGGGAGGGTTGTAGGGGCTGGAGGAGGTTACAGAGATAGGGAGGGTTGTAGGGGCAGGAGGATGTTACAGAGATAGGGATGGTTGTAGGGGCAGGAGGATGTTACCGACATAGGGAGGTTTGTAGGTGCTGGAGGAGTTTACAGAGATAGGGAGGGTTGTAGGGGCGGGAGGAGGTTACAGAGATAGGGACGGTTGTAGTGGCTGGAGGAGGTTACAGAGATAGGGAGGTTTGTAGGGGCTCGAGGAGGTTTATGAGATAGGGAGGGTTGTAGGGGCTGGAGGAGGTTACAGAGATAGGGAGGGTTGTAGGGGCTGGAGGATGTTACAGAGATAGGGAGGGTTGTAAGGGCTGGAGGAGGTTACAGAGATCGGGAGGGTTGTAGGGGCTGGAGGAGGTTACAGCCTTGCAGTGCCAAGAACCTCGCGGTGCCCAGAACCCCGCAGTGCCCACAGCCTCGCAGTGCCCACAGCCTCGCAGTGCCCAGAACCTCGCAGTGCCCACAGCCTCGCAGTGCCCAGAACCTCACAGTGCCCACAACCTCGCAGTGCCCAGTACCTCGCCGTGCCCACAGGCTCGCCGTGCCCACAGGCTCGCAGTGCCCAGAACCTCGCAGTGCCCAGAACCTCGCAGTGCCCAGAACCTCGCCGTGCCCACAGCCTTGCACTGCCCAGAACCTCGCAGTGCCCAGAACCTCGCAGTGCCCACAGCCTCGCAGTGCCCAGAACCTCGCAGTGCCCAGAACCTCGCAGTGCCCAGAACCTCGCAGTGCCCACAGCCTCACAGTGACCAGAACCTCACAGTGACCAGAACCTCGCAGTGCCCAGAACCTCGCAGTGCCCAGAACCTCGCAGTGCCCACAGCCTCGCAGTGCCCAGAACCTCACAGTGCCCAGAACCTCGCAGTGCCCACAGCCTCAGTGACCAGAACCTCGCAGTGCCCAGTACCTCGCCGTGCCCACAGGCTCGCCGTGCCCACAACCTCGCCGTGCCCACAGCCTTGCACTGCCCAGAACCTCGCAGTGCCCAGAACCTCGCAGTGCCCACAGCCTCGCAGTGCCCAGAACCTCGCAGTGCCCAGAACCTCGCAGTGCCCAGAACCTCGCAGTGCCCAGAACCTCGCAGTGCCCACAGCCTCACAGTGACCAGAACCTCGCAGTGCCCAGAACCTCGCAGTGCCCACAGCCTCACAGTGCCCAGAACCTCGCAGTGCCCAGAACCTCGCGATGCCCAGAACCTCGCGATGCCCATAGCCTCGCAGTGCCCACAGCCCCGCCGTTCCCACATCCCCGCCGTTCCCACAGCCTCGCAGTGCCCAGAACCTCGCGGTGCCCAGAACCTCGCGGTGCCCAGAACCTCACAGTGCCCACAGAGCTGCAGTGCCCACAGCCTCGCCGTGCCCAGAACATCGCAGTGCCCACAGCCCCGCAGTGCCCAGAACCTCGCAGTGCCCAGAACCTCGCAGTGCTCAGAACATCGCAGTGCCCAGAACCTCGCAGTGCCCACAGCCCTGCAGTGCCCACAGCCTCGCAGTGCCCAGAACCTCGCAGTGCCCAGAACCTCGCTGTGCCCACGGCCTCGCAGTGCCCAGAACCTCGCAGTGCCCAGAACCTCGCGGTGCCCACAGCCTCACGGTGCCCACAGCCTCGCAGTACCCAGAACCTCACGGTGCCCACAGCCTCGCAGTACCCAGAACCTCACAGTGCCCACAGCCTCGCAGTGCCCAGAACCTCGCAGTGCCCACAGCCTCGCAGTGCCCACAGCCTCGCAGTGCCCAGAACCTCGCAGTGCCCAGAACCTCGCAGTGCCCAGAACCTCACAGTGCCCAGAACCTCGCAGTGCCCACAGCCTCACGGTGCCCACAGCCTCGCAGTACCCAGAACCTCACAGTGCCCACAGCCTTGCAGTGCCCAGAACCTCGCAGTGCCCAGAACCTCGCAGTGCCCAGAACCTCGCAGTGCCCAGAACCTCGCAGTGCCCACAGCCCCGCAGTGCCCACAGCCCCGCAGTGCCCAGAACCTCGCAGTGCCCACAGCCCCGCAGTGCTCACAGCCCCGCAGTGCCCAGAACCTCGCAGTGCCCAACGCCACGCTGTGGCCAGAGCCTCGCAGTGCCCAGAACCTCGCAGTGCCCACAGACTTGCAGTGCCCAGAACCTCACTGTGCGCAACGCCTCGCTGTGCCCACGGCCTCGCAGTGCCCAGAACCTCGCAGTGCCCAGAATTTCGCGGTGCCCACAGCCTCTGTGCCCAGAACCTCGCGGTGCCCACAGCCTCACGGTGCCCAGAAGCTCGCAGTGCCCACAGCCTCGCAGTGCCCACAGCCTCGCAGTGCCCAGAACCTCGCAGTGCTCAAAACCTCGCAGTGCCCACAGCCTCGCAGTGCCCAGAACCTCGCAGTGCCCACAGCCTCGCAGTGCCCAGAACCTCGCAGTGCCCAGAACCTCGCAGTGCCCACAGCCTCGCAGTGCCCAGAGCCTCGCAGTGCCCAGAGCCTCGCGGTGCCCAGAACCTCGCAGTGCCCAGAACCTCGCAGTGCCCACAGCCTCGCAGTGCCCAGAACCTCGCAGTGCCCAGAACCTCGCAGTGCCCACAGCCTCGCAGTGCCCACAGCCTCGCAGTGCCCACAGCCTCGCAGTGCCCAGAACCTCGCAGTGCCCACAACCTCGTAGTGCCCACAGCCCCGCACTGCCCAGAAACTCGCAGTGCCCACAGCCTCGCAGTGGCTAGAACCTCGCAGTGCCCACAGCCTCGCAGCTCACAGCCCCGCAGTGCCCAGAACCTCGCAGTGCCCACAGCCCCGCAGTGCCCAGAACCTCGCAGTGCCCACAGCCCCGCAGTGCCCAACACCACGCTGTGCCCAGAGCCTCGCAGTGCCCAGAACCTAGCAGTGCCCACAGACTTGCAGTGCCCAGAACCTCACTGTGCGCAACGCCTCGCTGTGCCCACGGCCTCGCAGTGCCCAGAACCTCGCAGTGCCCAGAACCTCGCGGTGCCCACAGCCTCACGGTGCCCACAGCCTCGCAGTACCCAGAACCTCACGGTGCCCACAGCCTCGCAGTACCCAGAACGTCACAGTGCCCACAGCCTCGCAGTGCCCAGAACCTCGCAGTGCCCAGAACCTCGCAGTGCCCACAGCCTCGCAGTGCCCACAGCCTCGCAGTGCCCAGAACCTCACAGTGCCCAGAACCTCACAGTGCCCAGAACCTCGCAGTGCCCAGAACCTCACAGTGCCCAGAACCTCGCAGTGCCCACAGCCTCACGGTGCCCACAGCCTCACAGTACCCAGAACCTCGCAGTGCCCACAGCCTTGCAGTGCCCAGAACCTCGCAGTGCCCAGAAACTCGCAGTGCTCACAGCCCCGCAGTGCCCACAGCCCCGCAGTGCCCACAGCCCCGCAGTGCCCACAGCCCCGCAGTGCCCAGAACCTCGCAGTGCCCACAGCCCCGCAGTGCTCACAGCCCTGCAGTGCCCACAGCCTCGCAGTGCACACAGCCTCGCAGTGCACACAGCCTCGCAGTGCCCAGAAACTCGCAGTGCCCAGAAGCTCGCAGTGCCCAGAAGCTCGCAGTGCCCACAGCCTCGCAGTGCCCACAGCCTCGCAGTGCCCAGAACCTCGCAGTGCCCCCAGCCTCGCAGTGCCCCCAGCCTCGCGGTGCCCAGAACCTCGCGGTGCCCAGAACCTCGCGGTGCCCACAGCCTCGCGGTGCCCACAGCCTCGCAGTGCCCACAGCCTCGCAGTGCCCACAGCCTCGCAGTGCCCAGAACCTCGCAGTGCTCAGAACCTCGCAGAGCCCAGAACCTCGCAGTGCCCACAGCCTCGCAGTGCCCACAGCCTCGCAGTGCCCAGAACCTCGCAGTGCCCTGATCCTCGCAGTGCCCAGAACCTCGCAGTGCCCACAGCCTCGCAGTGCCCAGAACCTCGCAGTGCCCTGATCCTCGCAGTGCCCACAGCCTCGCAGTGCCCACAGCCTCGCAGTGCCCAGAACCTCGCAGTGCCCCCAGCCTCGCAGTGCCCTGATCCTCACAGTGCCCACAGCCTCGCAGTGCCCACAGCCTCGCAGTGCCCAGAACCTCGCAGTGCCCACAGCCTCGCAGTGCCCACAGCCTCGCAGTGCCCAGAACCTCGCAGTGCCCACAGCCTCGCAGTGCCCAGAACCTCGCAGTGCCCACAGCCTCGCAGTGCCCACAACCTCGTAGTGCCCACAGCCCCGCAGTGCCCAGAAACTCGCAGTGCCCACAGCCTCGCAGTGGCTAGAACCTCGCAGTGCCCACAGCCTCGCAGTGCTCACAGCCCCGCAGTGCCCAGAACCTCGCAGTGCCCAGAACCTCGCAGTGCCCAGAACCCCGCAGTGCCCAACGCCACGCTGTGCCCCGAGCCTCGCAGTGCCCAGAACCTCGCAGTGCCCACAGACTTGCAGTGCCCAGAACCTCACTGTGCGCAACGCCTCGCTGTGCCCACGGCCTCGCAGTGCCCAGAACCTCGCAGTGCCCAGAACCTCGCGGTGCCCACAGCCTCACGGTGCCCACAGCCTCGCAGTACCCAGAACCTCACGGTGCCCACAGCCTCGCAGTACCCAGAACCTCACAGTGCCCACAGCCTCGCAGTGCCCAGAACCTCGCAGTGCCCACAGCCTCGCAGTGCCCACAGCCTCGCAGTGCCCAGAACCTCGCAGTGCCCAGAACCTCGCAGTGCCCAGAACCTCACAGTGCCCAGAACCTCGCAGTGCCCACAGCCTCACGGTGCCCACAGCCTCGCAGTACCCAGAACCTCACAGTGCCCACAGCCTTGCAGTGCCCAGAACCTCGCAGTGCCCAGAACCTCGCAGTGCCCAGAACCTCGCAGTGCCCAGAACCTCGCAGTGCCCAGAACCTCGCAGTGCCCACAGCCCCGCAGTGCCCACAGCCCCGCAGTGCCCAGAACCTCGCAGTGCCCACAGCCCCGCAGTGCTCACAGCCCCGCAGTGCCCAGAACCTCGCAGTGCCCACAGCCCCGCAGTGCTCACAGCCCCGCAGTGCCCAGAACCTCGCAGTGCCCACAGCCCCGCAGTGCTCACAGCCCCGCAGTGCCCAGAACCTCGCAGTGCCCAACGCCACGCTGTGGCCAGAGCCTCGCAGTGCCCAGAACCTCGCAGTGCCCACAGACTTGCAGTGCCCAGAACCTCACTGTGCGCAACGCCTCGCTGTGCCCACGGCCTCGCAGTGCCCAGAACCTCGCAGTGCCCAGAATTTCGCGGTGCCCACAGCCTCTGTGCCCAGAACCTCGCGGTGCCCACAGCCTCACGGTGCCCAGAAGCTCGCAGTGCCCACAGCCTCGCAGTGCCCACAGCCTCGCAGTGCCCAGAACCTCGCAGTGCTCAAAACCTCGCAGTGCCCACAGCCTCGCAGTGCCCAGAACCTCGCAGTGCCCACAGCCTCGCAGTGCCCAGAACCTCGCAGTGCCCAGAACCTCGCAGTGCCCAGAACCTCGCAGTGCCCACAGCCTCGCAGTGCCCACAGCCTCGCAGTGCCCAGAGCCTCGCGGTGCCCAGAACCTCGCAGTGCCCAGAACCTCGCAGTGCCCACAGCCTCGCAGTGCCCAGAACCTCGCAGTGCCCAGAACCTCGCAGTGCCCAGAACCTCGCAGTGCCCACAGCCTCGCAGTGCCCACAGCCTCGCAGTGCCCACAGCCTCGCAGTGCCCAGAACCTCGCAGTGCCCACAACCTCGTAGTGCCCACAGCCCCGCACTGCCCAGAAACTCGCAGTGCCCACAGCCTCGCAGTGGCTAGAACCTCGCAGTGCCCACAGCCTCGCAGCTCACAGCCCCGCAGTGCCCAGAACCTCGCAGTGCCCACAGCCCCGCAGTGCCCAGAACCTCGCAGTGCCCACAGCCCCGCAGTGCCCAACACCACGCTGTGCCCAGAGCCTCGCAGTGCCCAGAACCTAGCAGTGCCCACAGACTTGCAGTGCCCAGAACCTCACTGTGCGCAACGCCTCGCTGTGCCCACGGCCTCGCAGTGCCCAGAACCTCGCAGTGCCCAGAACCTCGCGGTGCCCACAGCCTCACGGTGCCCACAGCCTCGCAGTACCCAGAACCTCACGGTGCCCACAGCCTCGCAGTACCCAGAACGTCACAGTGCCCACAGCCTCGCAGTGCCCAGAACCTCGCAGTGCCCAGAACCTCGCAGTGCCCACAGCCTCGCAGTGCCCACAGCCTCGCAGTGCCCAGAACCTCACAGTGCCCAGAACCTCGCAGTGCCCAGAACCTCACAGTGCCCAGAACCTCGCAGTGCCCACAGCCTCACGGTGCCCACAGCCTCACAGTACCCAGAACCTCGCAGTGCCCACAGCCTCGCAGTGCCCAGAACCTCGCAGTGCCCAGAAACTCGCAGTGCTCACAGCCCCGCAGTGCCCACAGCCCCGCAGTGCCCACAGCCCCGCAGTGCCCACAGCCCCGCAGTGCCCAGAACCTCGCAGTGCCCACAGCCCCGCAGTGCTCACAGCCCTGCAGTGCCCAGAACCTCGCAGTGCCCAACGCCACGCTGTGCCCAGAGCCTCGCAGTGCCCAGAACCTCGCAGTGCCCACAGACTTGCAGTGCCCAGAACCTCACTGTGCGCAACGCCTCGCTGTGCCCACGGCCTCGCAGTGCCCAGAACCTCGCAGTGCCCAGAATTTCGCGGTGCCCACAGCCTCTGTGCCCAGAACCTTGCGGTGCCCACAGCCTCGCAGTGCCCAGAAGCTTGCAGTGCCCACAGCCTCGCAGTGCCCACAGCCTCGCAGTGCCCAGAACCTCACAGTGCCCACAGCCTCGCAGTGCCCACAGCCTCGCAGTGCCCAGAACCTCGCAGTGCCCACAGCCTCGCAGTGCCCACAGCCTCGCAGTGCCCAGAACCTCGCAGTGCCCACAGCCTCGCAGTGCCCAGAACCTCGCGATGCCCATAGCCTCGCAGTGCCCACAGCCCCGCGGTGCCCACAGCCCCGCGGTGCCCACAGCCCCGCGGTGCCCACAGCCCCACGGTGCCCACAGCCCCGCGGTGCCCACAGCCCCGCGGTGCCCACAGCCCCGCGGTGCCCACAGCCCCGCGGTGCCCACAGCCTCGCGGTGCCCAGAACCTCGCAGTGCCCACAGCCCTGCAGTGCCCACAGCCCTGCAGTGCCCACAGCCTCGCAGTGCCCAGAACCTCGCAGTGCCCACAGCCCTGCAGTGCCCACAGCCTCGCAGTGCCCAGAACCTCGCAGTGCCCACAGCCTCGCAGTGCCCACAGCCTCGCAGTGCCCAGAACCTCGCAGTGCCCACAGCCTCGCAGTGCCCAGAACCTTACAGTGCCCACAGCCTTGCAGTGCCCAGAAGCTCGCAGTGCCCAGAACCTCGCAGTGCCCACAGCCTCGCAGTGCCCAGAACCTCGCGGTGCCCACAGCCTCGCAGTGCCCACAGCCTCGCAGTGCCCAGAACCTCGCAGTGCCCACAGCCTCGCAGTGCCCAGAACCTCGCAGTGCCCACAGCCTCGCAGTACCCAGAACCTTGCAGTACCCAGAACCTCGCAGTGCCCAGAACCTCGCAGTGCCCACAGCCTCGCAGTGCCCACAGCCTCGCAGTGCCCACAGCCTCGCAGTGCCCACAGCCTCGCAGTGCACACAGCCTCGCAGTGCCCAGATTGTCTCAGTGCCCAGAACCTCGCAGTGCCCACAGCCTCGCAGTGCCCACAGCCTCGCAGTGCCCACAGCCTCGCAGTGCCCAGAACCTTGCCGTGCCCAGAACCTCGCCGTGCCCACAGCCTCGCCGTGCCCAGAACCTCGCAGTGCCCAGAACCTCGCAGTGCCCACAGCCTCGCAGTGCCCAGAACCTCGCAGTGCCCAGAACCTCGCAGTGCCCAGAACCTCGCAGTGCCCCCAGCCTCGCAGTGCCCCCAGCCTCGCAGTGCCCCCAGCCTCGCAGTGCCCCCAGCCTCGCAGTGCCCTCAACCTCGCAGTGCCCACAGATTAATGGAGCCTGACATCACCTCAATACGATTGGCAAAAACATTGGGGCAGTCTTATCACACGAACACCCAGTCACCCACTAGTGTTCACCTCCGCGCCCCACCCACACACCCAGCAGCCAGCTCTAGAAAACCAGAGGGTCATTAAGCTGACGTTCCGGTCTCTCCTCCATCCACAAGTGAAAGCAGCAGTCGACCGGAAGAATTCCAGCCATGCGGTCAAATCGCAGCTCGACTCCATCACCGGCAGGCACAAGGCCAGCGGAGCATCGCTCGATGTGTCCGAGATCAGCGGGACCTCTGGGACCAGTCAGGCACTCCCCAGGGAAGACTCGGAGTCTGACATAGGTAAGCAGTGTAAGGGAGCTGGGTTAACATCAGTAGAGATACAGTCAGTAACACAGGGCGCTGGGGGGGGGAGGGTTACTGAGTGACAGTGTGAGGGAGCTGGATTAACATCAGTGGAGATACAGTCAGTAACACAGGGCGCTGGGGGGAGAGGGGTTGCAGAGTGACAGTGTGAGGGAGCTGGATTAACATCAGTAGAGATACAGTCAGTAACACAGGGCGCTGGGGGGAGAGGGGTTACTGAGTGACAGTGTGAGGGAGCTGGATTAACATCAGTACAGACACAGTCAGTAACACAGGGCCCTGGGGTTACTGAGTGACAGTGTAAGGAAGCTGGGTTAACATCAGTAGAGATACAGTCAGTAACACAGGGCGCTGGGGGGAGAGGGGTTACTGAGTGACAGTGTGAGGGAGCTGGATTAACATCAGTGGAGATACAGTCAGTAACACAGGGCGCTGGGGGGAGAGGGGTTGCAGAGTGACAGTGTGAGGGAGCTGGGTTAACATCAGTAGAGATACAGTCAGTAACACAGGGCGCTGGGGGAGAGGGGTTACTGAGTGACAGTGTGAGGGAGCTGGGTTAACATCAGTAGATATACAGTCAGTAACACAGGGCGCTGGGGGGAGAGGGGTTGCAGTGTGACAGTGTGAGGGAGCTGGATTAACATCAGTGGAGATACAGTCAGTAACACATGGCGCTGGGGGGAGAGGGGTTGCAGTGTGACAGTGTGAGGGAGCTGGATTCACATCAGTACAGATACAGTCAATAACACAGGGCGCTGGAGGAGAGGGGTTACAGAGTGACAGTGTGAGGGAGCTGGGTTAACATCAGTAGAGATACAGTCAGTAACACAGGGCGCTGGGGGGAGAGGGGTTGCAGTGTGACAGTGTGAGGGAGCTGGATTAACATCAGTGGAGATACAGTCTGTAACACAGGGCGCTGGGGGAGAGGGGTTACTGAGTGACAGTGTGAGGGAGCTGGATTCACATCAGTACAGATACAGTCAGTAACACAGGGCGCTGGGGGAGAGGGGTTACTGAGTGACAGTGTGAGGGAGCTGGGATAACATCAGTACAGATACAGTCAGTAACACAGGGCCCTGGGGTTACTGAGTGACAGTGTGAGGGAGCTGGATTCACATCAGTACAGATACAGTCAGTAACACAGGGCCCTGGGGTTACTGAGTGACAGTGTGAGGGAGCTGGGATAACATCAGTAGAGATACAGTCAGTAACACAGGGCGCTGGGGGAGAGGGGTTACAGAGTGACCGTGTGAGGGAGCTGGATTCACGTCAGAGCGGTAACCGTGTGTCATTAACACTATCCTTCTGCTTGGCTCAGGTCACCCCTTGAGCAGCTCGAGACCAGGGAATGAGAACCAGCCCTTTCCTGACTCCGGAGATGGCAGCCTGCGGACAGGAGCCTCGAGTGAGCAGGTGCCCGGAGGAGAGCACGGGCCGGAGGAGGGAGCCGAGAACGAGAGGTGAGACCCCGCCGCCTGATGGCGGGTCAGTTTGTGGGGCTTTGCTGCCGCTGGTTTGTGTGGACCCAGTCTTTAACATTGCTGTGCTCCTGTCGTGCCTTTGTGTTATTGTCCGCCGGCGTTCTCCAGGAGGTGAGCAAAGCTGGGCAGCTCCCTTGGGCTCCTCAGTGCTGACAGAGCCAGAGTCCAGGCCCTGCCCTGCGCCGTGTCTGCTGGTCAGCCGCACTCCCTCTGCCCTTGGGGTCCCTGAGGGGAGCCGCTTACGCTTCCTGACTCCCACCAGCTGAGGGGGGGACACCGAGACCCCCCCTTTACGTTCGGAGAGTTGTGTCCTCAGTCGGGACTCTGGAGCTGGTGAGGGTCTGGGGGCACCAGTGGGCACTGGGCGTGTGTCTTGTCCGTGCCCCCTTTACGTTGTAGGTGATCGGAGGATGGGAATTGATCTGGCTCCCTGGCATTCTCTGATTCCCACTCATCTGCTGTTGCTGCCGCCGCTGCTCAGCCTATTCCCTGTGAGTATCTCTCTCTCTCTCTCTCTCTCTCTGTCTCTCTCTCTCTATCTCTCTATCCCTGACCTTACCCCGCCCCTTAACGCCGCAGTCCCGTCAAAAAGAAACCTCGTCTGCCGGCTTCTCCCTCCCAACCACCCGTGGATCCTGCCTCCTCTGCACCCCGCCCCCCACCGGCGCTGCCACTCCTGGGCATGGTGGGGAGTGGGTGCAGAGGGGCACTCCGCGAGAGCTTGGTGCCCCTCCTCTCTGACCCGAGCAGCGGTGGGCTGAGAGCGGGACGCTCGCTGGCCCTCCCTGTTCCTGCGCCCTCCCTCCCTCCCTCGCTCACTCGTGCTGTCCTCTGGCAGCAATGGAAACAAAGCGGACCATGCAAAGCTGTTACTTGTTTGACTGAACTGTAGAGGGTCCGTGTGCAGAAATCGCTGGAAGCTTTAGTGCCTAGGAATGGAAGATAATCCGAAATCCCAGTGCAATGTCAGCCCTCATCTCCAGGGGGTGGGAGTGAAGTCACAGCTGGACAGAGCTCTGGTTAGACCCCCTCCCGCCCTCTGGAGTGTAACAGTGTTCAGGCTTGGGCAGTGCATCTGAGGAGGGACATACTGACCTTGAAGGGGGCACACAGCGCAGAATGATGGCCGGCCTGAAGGGGTTAACTCGGAGGGTTGGGGGGGTGGTGGTGGGTTGCACACACGCGGCTTGTACTCCCCTCACTTTCCCTCGATGGGGGTGGGGGGGGGGGGGGCTACCTAATCGAGGTGTTTAGGAATATAGGAGATCAGAGCACAGGGGCAGCAGGAGGCCATTCAGCCCCTTCCAGCCTGCTCCGCCATTCGATAAGATCCGATGGTGGGGGGCGGGGGGGGGGGGTCTCAGCTCCACTTTCCTGTCTGCGTCCCCCACCCACCCCACCTCCGGTGACCCTTGACTCCCTTGCCTGACTCGGTCATGAATCAGTTCACTGACTTGGCCTCCAGTGCTCCCTGGGGAAGAGAATTCCACAGAGGAAAGACCCCCCCCCACCCCACCCCTCGTGAGGGAAAAAAATTCTCCTCCTCTCGGCTAATACTGAATGTGCTCCCCCACCGCACCCCCCCCTCCCCACCCCCAACTAGCTCTAGTCGTCCGTACAAGAGGGACCAACCCCCCGGTATCCACCTGACCAAAGCCCCCTGACAATCGTTATGTGTTTCAATAAGATTGCCCCTCATCCTTCTGAACTCCAATGGCGACAGGTCCAGCCTTTTCAACCGAGCCTCGTACGGTGCCCCTCGATGCCAGGAACTTCCTCCTTCAAACAAGGAAGACAAAAATCTGTGCAGGGTCCTCCAGATGTGGCCTCGCCAAGGCCCCTGTACAGCTGCAGTGAAACACCCCCACTTTTATACTCCATTTCCCTGCACGTTCACACCCCCTCCCCCCCGCCACCCGCCCCCGACCAACAGGGGACTGATGGATTCACTCGGGTGGATGGAGAGGAACTGTCTCCTCTGGCGGAGGGGGGAATAGGGGGTTTTGGGGATGTGCGGGACAATCCGGGAACAAGGGAGCCAGGAGACACTGCGCGCCGGGGCTGCGCGGTCGCTTGAAGCTTTCCAGACCCCTGAAAGTTGGAAGAGGAGCGTTGCCGGGAATCGTTGTGTAAAGTGGCAGCCAGGGCAGGTGGAAGGAAGCGGACCCTGGGCAGCGCCAGAGGAGGGCTGCCCGAGATTGGGGGTGGGATGGGAGCGCCAGCCCCTGCCAAGCCCCTCTCCACACCCCCCCCTCCCCCCCCCCCCCATGCTCTGTGTGACTTTCCCGGCTGTGGGTTTCCACCGATACATTTCAGATGGTTGACCCCCTCGCTCGCTCCACGATTTGGTGGTTACCCTTGCACCGGCCGGGTTCAGAGGGCACTGCTCCTCCCCCCCGCCCCCCCACTCCATCCCGCGCTTGGCAGTCTGCCATCTGGAATCGATCGAGTGTGATTTCCCCCCCCTGCAGCCCGTTCCCCTCCCCCCCAAACCCCGGGTCTTGTGTGGCCTTTGCAGTGTCAGCTTTGTGTGTAGCCTTATCATAGAGTGTGATCTAACCCTATTAACACAGCGGGCCAGGCTGTCAGGGGCGGGGGGGTGGTGGTTGTTGGGGGGGAGTGTGGTGTTAAGGGGCTTTTGGGAGTGAACAGGACCTCTGGCTGGGGATGCACGGGGTAAATGGGCTGAGCTCCTGGCCTCAGCCCACGCGTCAAGAGTGGCCACGCTGCTCTTATCCCGAAGGGTTCCTGTATCCCAGTGAGTCAGCTCCCTCGAAAGGAGAGCGAGGAGAAGGCAGGGACACCGTACCCTTGCTAAAGTGAGTCCCATTTGTGAGATGTGGCAAATGCAGGAGGGTGAGAGAGAGAGTGTGCATGTCTGAGGGCCTGAGCAAGAGTGTGAGAGCGTGTGTTACCTCGAGAGTGTGTGTGTGTGAGCGGGTGTGAGCGTGAGAGCATGCGGAAGTGTCTGTGAGCGCGAGAGCCTGTGCGTGTGTGTGAGCGCGAGAGCCTGTGCGTGTGTGTGAGCGCGAGAGCCTGTGCGTGTGTGTGAGCGCGAGAGCCTGTGCGTGTGTGTGAGCGCGAGAGCCTGTGCGTGTGTGTGAGCGCGAGAGCCTGTGCGTGTGTGTGAGCGCGAGAGCCTGTGCGTGTGTGTGAGCGCGAGAGCCTGTGCGTGTGTGTGAGCGCGAGAGCCTGTGCGTGTGTGTGAGCGCGAGAGCCTGTGCGTGTGTGTGAGCGCGAGAGCCTGTGCGTGTGTGTGAGCGCGAGAGCCTGTGCGTGTGTGTGAGCGCGAGAGCCTCTGCGTGTGTGTGAGCGCGAGAGCCTCTGCGTGTGTGTGAGCGCGAGAGCCTCTGCGTGTGTGTGAGCGCGAGAGCCTGTGTGTGTGTGTGAGCGCGAGAGCCTGTGCGTGTGTGTGAGCGCGAGAGCCTGTGCGTGTGTGTGAGCGCGAGAGCCTGTGCGTGTGTGTGAGCGCGAGAGCCTGTGCGTGTGTGTGAGCGCGAGAGCCTGTGCGTGTGTGTGAGCGCGAGAGCCTGTGCGTGTGTGTGAGCGCGAGAGCCTGTGCGTGTGTGTGAGCGCGAGAGCCTGTGCGTGTGTGTGAGCGCGAGAGCCTGTGCGTGTGTGAGCGCGAGAGCCTGTGCGTGTGTGAGCGCGAGAGCCTGTGCGTGTGTGTGAGCGCGAGAGCCTGTGCGTGTGTGCGTGTGTGTGAGCGCGAGAGCCTCTGTGTGTGTGTGAGCGCGAGAGCCTCTGTGTGTGTGTGTGTGTGAGCGCGAGAGTCTCTGCGTGTGTGTGAGCGCGAGAGCCTGTGCGTATGTGTGAGCGCGAGAGCCTGTGCGTGTGTGTGAGCACGAGAGCCTGTGCGTGTGTGTGAGCACGAGAGCCTCTGCCTGTGTGTGAGCGCGAAAGTCTGTGTGTGTGTGTGAGCGCGAGAGCCTGTGCGTGTGTGTGAGCGCGAGAGCCTGTGCGTGTGTGAGCGCGAGAGCCTGTGCGTGTGTGAGCGCGAGAGCCTGTGCGTGTGTGAGCGCGAGAGCCTGTGCGTGTGTGAGCGCGAGAGCCTGTGCGTGTGTGTGAGCGCGAGAGCCTGTGCGTGTGTGCGTGTGTGTGAGCGCGAGAGTCTCTGTGTGTGTGTGAGCGCGAGAGCCTCTGTGTGTGTGTGTGTGAGCGCGAGAGTCTCTGCGTGTGTGTGAGCGCGAGAGCCTGTGCGTATGTGTGAGCGCGAGAGCCTCTGCGTGTGTGTGAGCACGAGAGCCTGTGCGTGTGTGTGAGCACGAGAGCCTCTGCCTGTGTGTGAGCGCGAAAGTCTGTGTGTGTGTGTGAGCGCGAGAGTCTCTGCGTGTGTGTGAGCGCGAGAGTCTCTGCGTGTGTGTGAGCGCGAGAGTCTCTGCGTGTGTGTGAGCGCGAGAGTCTCTGCGTGTGTGTGAGCGCGAGAGTCTCTGCGTGTGTGTGAGCGCGAGAGCCTCTGCGTGTGTGTGAGCGCGAGAGCCTTTGCGTGTGTGTGAGCGCGAAAGTCTCTGCGTGTGTGTGAGCACGAGAGCCTCTGCCTGTGTGTGAGCGCGAGAGCCTGTGGGTGTGTGTGAACGCGAGAGCCTGTGCGTGTGTGTGAGCGCGAGAGCCTGTGCGTGTGTGTGAGCGCGAGAGCCTGTGCGTGTGTGTGAGCACGAGAGCCTGTGTGTGTGTGAGCGCGAGAGCCTGCGTGTGTGTGAGCGCGAGAGCCTGCGTGTGTGTGAGCGCGAGAGCCTGCGTGTGTGTGAGCGCGAGAGCCTGTGCGTGTGTGTGAGCGCGAGAGCCTGTGCGTGTGTGTGAGCGCGAGAGCCTGTGCGTGTGTGTGAGCGCGAGAGCCTGTGCGTGTGTGTGAGCGCGAGAGCCTCTGCGTGTGTGTGAGCGCGAGAGCCTCTGCATGTGTGTGAGCGCGAGAGCCTGTGCGTGTGTGTATGAGCGCGAGAGCCTCTGCGTGTGTGTGAGCACGAGAGCCTGTGCGTGTGTGTGAGCGCGAGAGCCTGCGTGTGTGTGAGCGCAAAAGTCTCTGCGTGTGTGTGAGCGCGAGAGCCTCTGCGTGTGTGAGCGCGAGAGCCTGTGCGTGTGTGTGAGCGCGAGAGCCTGCGCGTGCGTGAGCGCGAGAGCCTGCGCGTGCGTGAGCGCGAGAGCCTGCGCGTGTGTGTGAGCGCGAGAGCGTGTGAGCGCGAGAGCCTGTGCGCGTGTGAGCGCGAGAGCCTGTGCGTGTGTGTGAGCGCGAGAGCCTGTGCGTGTGTGTGAGCGCGAGAGCCTCTGCGTGTGTGTGAGCGCGAGAGTCTCTGCGTGTGTGTGAGCGCGAGAGCCTGTGCGTGTGTGTGAGCGCGAGAGCCTGTGCGTGTGTGTGAGCGCGAGAGCCTCTGCGTGTGTGTGAGCGCGAGAGCCTCTGCGTGTGCGTGAGCGCGAGAGCCTCTGCGTGTGCGTGAGCGCGAGAGCCTCTGCGTGTGTGTGAGCATGAGAGCCTCTGCGTGTGTGTGAGCAGGAGAGCCTGTGTGTGTGTGTGTGTGTGAGCGCGAGAGCCTGTGCGTGTGTGTGAGCGCGAGAGCCTGCGTGTGTGTGTGAGCGCGAGAGCCTGTGCGTGTGTGTGAGCGCGAGAGCCTGTGTGTGTGTGTGAGCGCGAGAGCCTGTGCGTGTGTGTGAGCGCGAGAGCCTGTGCGTGTGTGTGAGCGCGAGAGCCTGTGCGTGTGTGTGAGCGCGAGAGCCTGTGCGTGTGTGTGAGCGCGAGAGCCTCTGCGTGTGTGTGAGCGCGAGAGCCTCTGCGTGTGCGTGAGCGCGAGAGCCTCTGCGTGTGTGTGAGCGCGAGAGCCTCTGCGTGTGTGTGAGCATGAGAGCCTCTGCGTGTGTGTGAGCAGGAGAGCCTGTGTGTGTGTGTGTGTGAGCGCGAGAGCCTGTGCGTGTGTGTGAGCGCGAGAGCCTGCGTGTGTGTGTGAGCGCGAGAGCCTGTGCGTGTGTGTGAGCGCGAGAGCCTGTGTGTGTGTGTGAGCGCGAGAGCCTGTGTGTGTGTGTGAGCGCGAGAGCCTGTGTGTGTGTGTGAGCGAGAGAGCCTCTGCGTGTGTGTGAGCGCGAGAGCCTGCGCGTGTGTGTGAGCGCGAGAGCCTGCGCGTGTGTGTGAGCGCGAAGCCTGCGCGTGTGTGTGAGCGCGAGAGCCTGTGCGTGTGTGTGAGCGCAAGAGCCTGTGCGTGTGTGTGAGCACGAGAGCCTCTGCGTGTGTGAGCGCGAGAGCCTGTGCGTGTGTGTGAGCGCGAGAGTCTGTGTGTGTGTGAGCGCGAGAGCCTCTGTGTGTGTGTGAGCGTGAGAGCCTGTGCGTGTGTGTGAGCGCAAGAGCGTGAGCGCGAGAGCCTGCGCGTGTGTGTGAGCGTGAGCGCAAGAGCCTGTGCGTGTGAGCACGAGAGCGAGCGCCCGTGTGTGAGTGCGAAAGTTTGTGTGCATGTGTGAGCGCATGTGCGTGTGTGAGCGCGAGAGCCTGTGTGCGCGTGTGTGAGCGCGTGTGTGAGTGCGAGAGCCTGCGCGTATGTGTGTGCGCGTGTGTGAGCGCAAGTATGAGCATGAGAGCATGCGCGTGTGCGTGTGAGCGCGTGTGTGAGCACAAGAGTATGCGCGTGTGTGAGCGCGAGAGCCTGCGCGCGTGTGAGCGCGAGAACCTGTGCAAGTGTGTGAGCGCGAGAGTCTCTGCGTGTGTGTAAGCGCGAGAGCCTGCACGTGTGCATGAGCGCGAGAGCCTGCGCGTGTGCGTGAGCGCGAGAGCCTGCGCGTGTGCGTGAGCGCGAGAGCCTGCACGTGTGCATGAGCGCGAGAGCCTGCGCGTGTGCGTGAGCGCAAGAACCCGCGCGTCTGTGTGAGCGCGAGAGCCTGTGCGTGTGTGAGTGCGAGAGCGTGCGCCCGTGTGTGAGTGCGAGAGTTTCTGTGCATGTGTGAGCGCATGTGCGTGTGGTGAGCGCGAGAGCCTGTGTGCGCGTGTGTGAGCGCGAGAGCCTGTGTGCGCGTATGTGTGTGCGCGTGTGTGAGCGCAAGTATGAGCGCGAGAGTATGCGCGTGTGAGCGCGAGAGCCTGAGAGTGTGTGAGCGCGAGAGCCTGCACGCTGTGAGCACGAGAACATGCACAAGTGTGTGAGTGCGAGAGCCTGCGCCCGTGTGTGAGTGCGAGAGTTTGTGTGCATGTGTGAGTGCGAGAGCGTGCACATGTGTGTGAGCGCATGCGCGTGTGTGAACGCGTGTGTGTGAGCGTGAGAGCCTGTGCATGTGTGTGTGCGCGAGTGTGAGCGCGAGAGCATGCGTGTGTGTGTGAGCGCGAGAGCCTGTGCGTGTGTGAGCGCGAGAGCCTGCGTGTCTGTGTGAGCGCGAGAGCCTGTGCGTGTGTGAGCACAAGAGCATGCGCGTGTGAGCGCGAGAGCCTGCGCGCGTGTGAGCGCGAGAGCCTGGGCGTCTGTGTGAGTGCGAGAGTGTGTATGTGAGCGTGAGAGCGCCCGTGTGTGTGAGCGCGAGAGCGTGCGTGCATGTGTGAGCGCGAGGGCGTGCCCGCGTGTGAGCGAATGTGTGAGCGCGAAGCATGCGCGTGTTTGAGCGAGAGAGCATGCGCATGTGTGTGAGCGCGAGAGCATGCGCGTGTTTGAGCGCGAGAGCCTCTGCGTGTGTGAGAGCGCGTGTACATGTGTGTGAGCGCGAGAGCCTGTGCGTGTGTGTGTGCGCGAGAGCCTGTGTGTGTGTGAGCGCGAGAGCATGCGCGCGAGAGCCTGCGTGTGTGTGAGAGCGCGTGTGCATGTGTGTGAGCGCGAGGGTGAGCACGTGCGTGTGTGAGCACGAGAGATGCGCTTGAGCGTGAGAGCCTGCGTGTCTGTGTGAGCGCGAGAGCCTGTGCGTGTGTGTGAGCGCGAGAGCCTGTGCGTGTGTGTGAGCGCGAGAGCCTGTGCGTGTGTGTGAGCGCGAGAGCCTGTGCGTGTGTGTGAGCGCGAGAGCCTCTGCGTGTCTGTCTGAGCGCGAGAGCCTGTGCGTGTGTGTGAGCGCGAGAGCCTGTGCGTGTGTGTGAGCGCGAGAGTCTCTGCGTGTGTGTGAGCGCGAGAGCCTGCGTGTCTGTGTGAGTGCAAGAGCCTGTGCGTGTGTGTGAGCGCGAGAGCCTGCGTGTCTGTGTGAGCGCGAGAGCCTGTGTATGTGTGTGTGAGCACGAGAGTCTCTGCGTGTGTGTGAGCACGAGAGCCTGTGTGTGTGTGAGCACGAGAGCCTGTGTGTGTGTGTGAGCGCGAGAGCCTGTGTGTGTGTGTGTGAGCGCGAGAGCCTGTGTGTGTGTGTGTGAGCGCGAGAGCCTGTGCGTGTGTGTGAGCGCGAAAGTCTCTGCGTGTGTGTGAGCGCGAGAGCCTGTGCGTGTGTGTGAGCGCGAGAGCCTGTGCGTGTGTGTGAGCGCGAGAGCCTCTGCGTGTGTGTGAGCGCGAGAGCCTCTGCGTGTGTGTGAGCGCGAGAGCCTTTGCGTGTGTGTGAGCGCGAAAGTCTCTGCGTGTGTGTGAGCACGAGAGCCTCTGCCTGTGTGTGAGCGCGAGAGCCTGTGGGTGTGTGTGAACGCGAGAGCCTGTGCGTGTGTGTGAGCGCGAGAGCCTGTGCGTGTGTGTGAGCGCGAGAGCCTGTGCGTGTGTGTGAGCACGAGAGCCTGCGTGTGTGTGAGCGCGAGAGCCTGCGTGTGTGTGAGCGCGAGAGCCTGCGTGTGTGTGAGCGCGAGAGCCTGTGCGTGTGTGTGAGCGCGAGAGCCTGTGCGTGTGTGTGAGCGCGAGAGCCTGTGCGTGTGTGTGAGCGCGAGAGCCTGTGCGTGTGTGTGAGCGCGAGAGCCTCTGCGTGTGTGTGAGCGCGAGAGCCTCTGCGTGTGTGTGAGCGCGAGAGCCTGTGCGTGTGTGTATGAGCGCGAGAGCCTCTGCGTGTGTGTGAGCACGAGAGCCTGTGCGTGTGTGTGAGCGCGAGAGCCTGCGTGTGTGTGAGCGCAAAAGTCTCTGCGTGTGTGTGAGCGCGAGAGCCTCTGCGTGTGTGAGCGCGAGAGCCTGTGCGTGTGTGTGAGCGCGAGAGCCTGCGCGTGTGTGTGAGCGCGAGAGCGTGTGAGCGCGAGAGCCTGCGCGTGTGTGTGAGCGCGAGAGCGTGTGAGCGCGAGAGCCTGTGCGCGTGTGAGCGCGAGAGCCTGTGCGTGTGTGTGAGCGCGAGAGCCTGTGTGTGTGTGTGAGCGCGAGAGCCTCTGCGTGTGTGTGAGCGCGAGAGTCTCTGCGTGTGTGTGAGCGCGAGAGCCTGTGCGTGTGTGTGAGCGCGAGAGCCTGTGCGTGTGTGTGAGCGCGAGAGCCTGTGCGTGTGTGTGAGCGCGAGAGCCTCTGCGTGTGTGTGAGCGCGAGAGCCTCTGCGTGTGCGTGAGCGCGAGAGCCTCTGCGTGTGTGTGAGCGCGAGAGCCTCTGCGTGTGTGTGAGCATGAGAGCCTCTGCGTGTGTGTGAGCAGGAGAGCCTGTGTGTGTGTGTGTGTGAGCGCGAGAGCCTGTGCGTGTGTGTGAGCGCGAGAGCCTGCGTGTGTGTGTGAGCGCGAGAGCCTGTGCGTGTGTGTGAGCGCGAGAGCCTGTGTGTGTGTGTGAGCGCGAGAGCCTGTGCGTGTGTGTGAGCGCGAGAGCCTGTGCGTGTGTGTGAGCGCGAGAGCCTGTGCGTGTGTGTGAGCGCGAGAGCCTGTGCGTGTGTGTGAGCGCGAGAGCCTCTGCGTGTGTGTGAGCGCGAGAGCCTCTGCGTGTGCGTGAGCGCGAGAGCCTCTGCGTGTGTGTGAGCGCGAGAGCCTCTGCGTGTGTGTGAGCATGAGAGCCTCTGCGTGTGTGTGAGCAGGAGAGCCTGTGTGTGTGTGTGTGTGAGCGCGAGAGCCTGTGCGTGTGTGTGAGCGCGAGAGCCTGCGTGTGTGTGTGAGCGCGAGAGCCTGTGCGTGTGTGTGAGCGCGAGAGCCTGTGTGTGTGTGTGAGCGCGAGAGCCTGTGTGTGTGTGTGAGCGCGAGAGCCTGTGTGTGTGTGTGAGCGAGAGAGCCTCTGCGTGTGTGTGAGCGCGAGAGCCTGCGCGTGTGTGTGAGCGCGAGAGCCTGCGCGTGTGTGTGAGCGCGAAGCCTGCGCGTGTGTGTGAGCGCGAGAGCCTGTGCGTGTGTGTGAGCGCAAGAGCCTGTGCGTGTGTGTGAGCACGAGAGCCTCTGCGTGTGTGAGCGCGAGAGCCTGTGCGTGTGTGTGAGCGCGAGAGTCTGTGTGTGTGTGAGCGCGAGAGCCTCTGTGTGTGTGTGAGCGTGAGAGCCTGTGCGTGTGTGTGAGCGCAAGAGCGTGAGCGCGAGAGCCTGCGCGTGTGTGTGAGCGTGAGCGCATGTGCGTGTGTGAGCGCGAGAGCCTGTGTGCGCGTGTGTGAGCGCGTGTGTGAGTGCGAGAGCCTGCGCGTATGTGTGTGCGCGTGTGTGAGCGCAAGTATGAGCATGAGAGCATGCGCGTGTGCGTGTGAGCGCGTGTGTGAGCACAAGAGTATGCGCGTGTGTGAGCGCGAGAGCCTGCGCGCGTGTGAGCGCGAGAACCTGTGCAAGTGTGTGAGCGCGAGAGTCTCTGCGTGTGTGTAAGCGCGGGAGCCTGCACGTGTGCATGAGCGCGAGAGCCTGCGCGTCTGTGTGAGCGCGAGAGCCTGCGCGTGTGCGTGAGCGCGAGAGCCTGCACGTGTGCATGAGCGCGAGAGCCTGCGCGTGTGCGTGAGCGCAAGAACCCGCGCGTCTGTGTGAGCGCGAGAGCCTGTGCGTGTGTGAGTGCGAGAGCGTGCGCCCGTGTGTGAGTGCGAGAGTTTCTGTGCATGTGTGAGCGCATGTGCGTGTGTGAGCGCGAGAGCCTGTGTGCGCGTGTGTGAGCGCGAGAGCCTGTGTGCGCGTATGTGTGTGCGCGTGTGTGAGCGCAAGTATGAGCGCGAGAGTATGCGCGTGTGAGCGCGAGAGCCTGAGAGTGTGTGAGCGCGAGAGCCTGCACGCTGTGAGCACGAGAACATGCACAAGTGTGTGAGTGCGAGAGCCTGCGCCCGTGTGTGAGTGCGAGAGTTTGTGTGCATGTGTGAGTGCGAGAGCGTGCACATGTGTGTGAGCGCATGCGCGTGTGTGAACGCGTGTGTGTGAGCGTGAGAGCCTGTGCATGTGTGTGTGCGCGAGTGTGAGCGCGAGAGCATGCGTGTGTGTGTGAGCGCGAGAGCCTGTGCGTGTGTGAGCGCGAGAGCCTGCGTGTCTGTGTGAGCGCGAGAGCCTGTGCGTGTGTGAGCACAAGAGCATGCGCGTGTGAGCGCGAGAGCCTGCGCGCGTGTGAGCGCGAGAGCCTGGGCGTCTGTGTGAGTGCGAGAGTGTGTATGTGAGCGTGAGAGCGCCCGTGTGTGTGAGCGCGAGAGCGTGCGTGCATGTGTGAGCGCGAGGGCGTGCCCGCGTGTGAGCGAATGTGTGAGCGCGAAGCATGCGCGTGTTTGAGCGAGAGAGCATGCGCATGTGTGTGAGCGCGAGAGCATGCGCGTGTTTGAGCGCGAGAGCCTCTGCGTGTGTGAGAGCGCGTGTACATGTGTGTGAGCGCGAGAGCCTGTGCGTGTGTGTGTGCGCGAGAGCCTGTGTGTGTGTGAGCGCGAGAGCTTGCGCGCGAGAGCCTGCGTGTGTGTGAGAGCGCGTGTGCATGTGTGTGAGCGCGAGGGTGAGCACGTGCGTGTGTGAGCACGAGAGATGCGCTTGAGCGTGAGAGCCTGCGTGTCTGTGTGAGCGCGAGAGCCTGTGCGTGTGTGTGAGCGCGAGAGCCTGTGCGTGTGTGTGAGCGCGAGAGCCTGTGCGTGTGTGTGAGCGCGAGAGCCTCTGCGTGTCTGTCTGAGCGCGAGAGCCTGTGCGTGTGTGTGAGCGCGAGAGCCTGTTGCGTGTGTGTGAGCGCGAGAGTCTCTGCGTGTGTGTGAGCGCAAGAGCCTGTGCGTGTGTGTGAGCGCGAGAGCCTGCGTGTCTGTGTGAGCGCGAGAGCCTGTGTATGTGTGTGTGAGCACGAGAGTCTCTGCGTGTGTGTGAGCACGAGAGCCTGTGTGTGTGTGAGCACGAGAGCCTGTGTGTGTGTGTGAGCGCGAGAGCCTGTGTGTGTGTGTGTGAGCGCGAGAGCCTGTGTGTGTGTGTGTGAGCGCGAGAGCCTGTGCGTGTGTGTGAGCGCGAAAGTCTCTGCGTGTGTGTGAGCGCGAGAGCCTGTGCGTGTGTGTGAGCGCGAGAGCCTGTGCGTGTGTGTGAGCGCGAGAGCCTCTGCGTGTGTGTGAGCGCGAGAGCCTCTGCGTGTGTGTGAGCGCGAGAGCCTGTGCGTGTGTGTGAGCGCGAGAGCCTGCGTGTCTGTGTGAGCGCGAGAGCCTGTGCGTGTGTGAGCACAAGAGCATGCGCGTGTGTGTGCGCGAGAGCCTGTGCGTGTGTGTGAGCGCAAGAGCGTGAGCGCGAGAGCCTGCGCGTGTGTGTGAGCGTGAGCGCAAGAGCCTGTGCGTGTGTGAGCACGAGAGCGTGCGCCCGTGTGTGAGTGCGAAAGTTTGTGTGCATGTGTGAGCGCATGTGCGTGTGTGAGCGCGAGAGCCTGTGTGCGCGTGTGAGCGCGTGTGTGAGCGCGAGAGCCTGTGTGTGTGTGTGTGAGCGCGAGAGCCTGTGTGTGTGTGTGTGAGCGCGAGAGCCTGTGCGTGTGTGTGAGCGCGAAAGTCTCTGCGTGTGTGTGAGCGCGAGAGCCTGTGCGTGTGTGTGAGCGCGAGAGCCTGTGCGTGTGTGTGAGCGCGAGAGCCTGTGCGTGTGTGTGAGCGCGAGAGCCTGTGCGTGTGTGTGAGCGCGAGAGCCTCTGCGTGTGTGTGAGCGCGAGAGCCTGTGCGTGTGTGTGAGCGCGAGAGCCTCTGCGTGTGTGTGAGCGCGAGAGCCTCTGCGTGTGTGTGAGCGCGAGAGCCTCTGCGTGTGTGTGAGCGCGAGAGCCTGTGCGTGTGTGTGAGCGCGAGAGCCTGCGTGTCTGTGTGAGCGCGAGAGCCTGTGCGTGTGTGAGCACAAGAGCATGCGCGTGTGTGTGCGCGAGAGCCTGTGCGTGTGTGTGAGCGCAAGAGCGTGAGCGCGAGAGCCTGCGCGTGTGTGTGAGCGTGAGCACAAGAGCCTGTGCGTGTGTGAGCACGAGAGCGTGCGCCCGTGTGTGAGTGCGAAAGTTTGTGTGCATGTGTGAGCGCATGTGCGTGTGTGAGCGCGAGAGCCTGTGTGCGCGTGTGAGCGCGTGTGTGAGTGCGAGAGCCTGCGCGTATGTGTGTGCGCGTGTGTGAGCGCAAGTATGAGCGTGAGAGCATGCGCGTGTGCGTGTGAGCGCGTGTGTGAGCACAAGAGTATGCGCGCGTGTGAGCGCGAGAGCCTGCGCGCTGTGAGCGCGAGAACCTGCGCAAGTGTGTGAGCGCGAGAGTCTCTGCGTGTGTGTGAGCGCGAGAGCCTGCACGTGTGCATGAGCGCGAGAGCCTGCGCGTCTGTGTGAGCGCGAGAGCCTGCGCGTCTGTGTGAGCGCGAGAGCCTGTGCGTGTGTGTGAGCGCGAGAGCCTGCGCGTGTGCGTGAGCGCAAGAGCCCGCGCGTCTGTGTGAGCGCGAGAGCCTGTGCGTGTGTGTGCGAGAGCGTGCGCCCGTGTGTGAGTTTCTGTGCATGTGTGAGCGCATGTGCGTGTGTGAGCGCGAGAGCCTGTGTGCGCGTGTGTGAGTGCGAGAGCCTGCGCGTATGTGTGTGCGCGTGTGTGAGCGCAAGTATGAGTGCGAGAGCATGCGCGTGTGAGCGCGAGAGCCTGAGAGTGTGTGAGCGCGTGTGCTTGTGTGTGAGCGCGAGAGCCTGCGCGCGTGTGTGCGCATGTGTGAGCGTGAGAGCATGCACGTGTGTGTGAGCACAAGAGCATGCGCGTGTGTGAGTGCGAGAGCCTGCGTGCGTGTGAGCGCGAGAGCCTGAGAGTGTGTGAGCGCGAGAGCCTGCGCGCGTGTGTGCGCATGTGTGAGCGTGAGAGCATGCACGTGTGCGTGTGAGCGCGCGTGTGTGTGAGCACAAGAGCCTGCGCGTGTGCGTGAGCGCGAGAGCCTGCACGTGTGTGTGAGCGCGAGAGCCTGTGCGTGTGTGTGAGCGCAAGAGCCTGTGCGCGTGTGAGTGCGAGAGTTTGTGTGCATGTGTGAGCGCGAGAGCCTGTGTGCGCGTGTGTGAGCGCGAGAGCCTGTGTGCGCGTATGTGTGTGCGCGTGTGTGAGCGCAAGTATGTGCGCGTGTGTGAGCGCAAGTATGAGCGCGAGAGCATGCACGTGTGAGCGCGAGAGCCTGAGAGTGTGTGAGCGCGAGAGCCTGCGCACGTGTGAGCACGAGAACATGCACAAGTGTGTGTGAGCGCAAGAGCCTGCGCCCGTGTGTGAGTGCGAGAGTTTGTGTGCATGTGTGAGCGCGAGAGCGTGCACGTGTGTGAGCGCATGCGCGTGTGTGAACGCGTGTGTGTGAGCGTGAGAGCCTGTGCATGTGTGTGTGCGCGAGTGTGAGCGCGAGAGCATGCGTGTGTGTGTGAGCACAAGAGCCTGTGCGTGTGTGAGCGCGAAGCATGCGCGTGTTTGAGCGCGAGAGCATGCGCATGTGTGTGAGCGCGAGAGCATGCGCGTGTTTGAGCGCGTGAGCCTCTGCATGTGTGAGAGCGCGTGTGCATGTGTGTGAGCGCGAGAGCCTGTGCGTGTGTGTGAGCGCGAGAGCCTGTGTGTGTGTGAGCGCGAGAGCATGCGCGCGAGAGCCTGCGTGTGTGTGAGAGCGCGTGTGCATGTGTGTGAGCGCGAGGGTGAGCACGTGCGTGTGTGAGCACGAGAGATGCGCTTGAGCGCGAGAGCCTGCGTGTCTGTGTGAGCACGAGAGCCTGTGCGTGTGTGTGAGCGCGAGAGCCTGTGCGTGTGTGTGAGCGCGAGAGCCTCTGCGTGTGTGTGAGCGCGAGAGCCTGCGTGTCTGTGTGAGCGCGAGAGCCTGCGCGTGTGTGTGAGCGCGAGAGCCTGTGCGTGTGTGTGAGCGCGAGAGCCTGTGCGTGTGTGTGAGCGCGAGAGCCTGTGCGTGTGTGTGAGCGCGAGAGCCTGTACGTGTGTGTGAGCGCGATAGCCTGTGCGTGTGTGTGAGCGCGAGAGCCTGTGCGTGTGTGTGAGCGCGAGAGCCTGTGCGTGTGTGTGAGCGCGAGAGCCTGCGAGTGAATGTGTGGGGATGTTACTGGAACCAACTAGTTCAATAGAGAGCTGAGGAAATCCCCCCACCCCCGCCCGCCCGTACCCCTCCCCCCACCCAGCCACCTCACCGTCAACTTGTGGGGCTGCGGCCGGTGGGCCGAGGCGAGGAGGTGGGACCAGAGCAGGCTGCAGTCGGGGAGGGAGACCTGGGCCTGGGAGCACACGGAAAGAGTCAGCGTCCTCCCCGGAGACTGGCGCTTCCCTCGTGTGGTCCAGCCACTGAACCCAGAGGTCACACTCAACCCTGAGCAAGTGAACGATACCAGCGCCTCAAACCGAGGAGGGGGGAACGCAGCCTGGAAAAGTGGGGAGGGGAGTTGAAATGGCCAGCGTTCCTCCACTCACTGGACCCGGCTGCTTAAGTGCCTGCGAGTGACCTGCGCAGGTTCCCCAGGGCCCCTCCTTGCCCCCCCACCCCCTCTCTCCCTCTCTCGATGTCCTGATATTAATGGCTTGCAATGCTCTGTCCACAGAAGGAAACTCAGGTTGGTGGTGGTGGTGGTGATGCATGTTTCTTCCTCACTGGGGAGGCACATGGGCTGTGCTCTAGTGCTAAAGAGAGCAGGTGACGTGACTGTAAATGTCTGACGTGACGCGCAGGTCAGGATAAGTATTGCCAAGGCCGACCCAAACCCCCCCCCCCCCCCCCCCTCGTCTCGCCATCCTCCTCCGGCCCCCACACAGAGTGAGCCTCGTCTCCTCACACACCACCCCCCCCCCCATTACCCTCACCCCCTCCCACAGGCTTCCCCCCCCCCACCACCCCCCACTCTCACCCGGTCCCTGTCCTGTCACTACCCCACGCACCCCCCCCCCCACCCCGACTGGGCACTTGGCTGAGGGAGAGGGAGGTGCTGGGGTCTTTCTCCACATTACCCGCCTCTCTCACCCCTCCTGTCTCTCTCTCCCCCACCTGGTTAACCCCCCCGCCCCCCCGCCCCCTCCGATATCCCCGTGAGTCCTGGCTGGACAGCAGTGGGGACATTCCTGACGGAGAGATACCTGCAGGCCGGGCCTGACAGCCTCCCCGCCCACGACACCCCTCACTGCCCTCGCCGTCCCTCTCCCCTCCCCCCACATCGTCCCCCCCCCCCCCCCCACCGCAGCTTGGTCCTGGCCTGGAACTTGCAGCCAGCGGCTCAGACCCTAACTCCGAGAGGCCCCTCCCTTCACTCAGGCCTGAGGCCTGTCACTCGCTTGGAGCCGGAGCGCCCTCAGATCGGCCTGGTGATCCAGGCTGGCGGTGCCATCGCCGTGTCCGAGCTCTCTCCTCCCAGCGCCACCCACCGCCCCCCTCTCCCCCACCCCCCCCAACCCCCCCCTGCCCCCCGTGTGGTCTGCCCGCGCCCACCCCCCTCACCCCCTCCCCTCCTTCCCCATCTCACCCACACTCTGGTCAGGAACTCTCCTTTCCCGTTAGCCTGCGTCGGGCTCTCTCTCTCTCTCTCTCTGTCTGTCTCTGGCTCTCTGCACTCGTTCTCTCTCTCTCTCTCGCTCTCTCCTACCCCTCTCGCCTCGTTCCTTCCATTCTCTCCAACTTCCTATCTCTTCCTCCCTCCACCTGGTCCCTCCACCCACCCCCCTCCTCCTCCTCCTCCTCTCTCTCCCCTCACCCCAGCCCTCTCTTTCTTTCCCCCCTCATCACCGCTCCACCCTGGCCCTCACCCCAAACCCCACCCACCCTTACCCCTCTCTCTACCCCCCTCTCCCTACACCCCTACCCGCCCCCCTTTCCCTACCCGCCCCCTTTCCCTACCCGCCCCCTTTCCCTACCCGCCCCCTTTCCCTACCCGCCCCCCTCTCCCTACCCGCCCCCCTCTCCCTACCCCGCCCCCCCTCTCCCTACCCGCCCCCCTCTCCCTACCCGCCCCCCTCTCCCTACCCGCCCCCCTCTCCCTACCCGCCCCCCCTCTCCCTACCCGCCCCCCTCTCCCTACCCGCCCCCCTCTCCCTATCCGCCCCCCTCTCCCTATCCGCCCCCCTCTCCCTACCCGCCCCCCTCTCCCTACCCGCCCCCCTCTCCCTACCCGCCCCCTCTCCCTACCCGCCCCCCTCTCCTACCCACCCCCCTCTCCCTACCCGGCCCCCTCTCCCTACCCGCCCCCTCCCTCACTACTCCCCCCTCTCCCTCCCTACTCGCCCCTCTCCCTCCCTAGTCCCCCCCTCTCCCTCCCTAGTCCCCCCCCTCTCCCTCCCTAGTCCCCCCCTCCCTGCCTAGTCCCCCCCTCTCCCTCCCTAGTCCCCCCCCTCCCTGCCTAGTCCCCCCCTCTCCCTCCCTAGTCCCCCCCCTCCCTCTCTAGTCCCCCGCTCTCCCTCCCTATTCCCCCCCCTCCCTCCCTCGTCCCCCTCCCTCCCTACACCCCCCTCTCCCTCCCTCGTCCCCCCTCTCCCTCCCTCGTCCCTCCCTCTCCCTCCCTCGTCCCCCCCTCCCTCCCTCGTCCCCCCCTCTCCCTCCCTAGTCCCCCCCTCTCCCTCCCTAGTCCCCCCCTCTCCCACCCTCGTCCCCCCTCCCTACTCCCCCCTCTCACTCTCTAGTCCCCCCCTTCCCCTCCCGCCCCCCGCCCCCCTCCCCCTATGTGTGATGAGCTCCGTGCCAGGGGTGACAGGTTCTTTTCCCTTTTCCTGCCACTGTAAAGACTGCCAGCGAAGCTGCGTCGCTCGGAGAGCCTGCGCACCTACAGCGAGCGCCGACGCTCTAACAAAGGAACAGCCAAGGGCAAGCAGCCACGCTCCCGGAGCGACGTGGATATCCAGGCAGCCGCCACAGCCAGCGACCTGCAGAGCCAGAAGTACGTGCCAACATTTCACTGGGTCTGGGGAAGCGAGCCGGAGCCTCAGAGGGAGCAATGCACCCCCAACCATCCCCCCTGCCCCGGCACTGAGAGCAACCCTCGGCCGTCTATTCAAAGCAGCGAGCCATCATTCCGACAGCTGGCAGCGAGGGGCGGTGCGGCTGAGGGATACGGGGAGAGGGTGGGATTGAGGGATACGGGGAGAGGGTGGGATTGAGGGATACGGGGTGAAGGTGGTATTGAAGGATACGGGGAGAAGGTGGGATTGAGGGATACGGGGTGAAGGTGGGATTGAGGGATACGGGGAGAAGGTGGGATTGAGGGATACGGGGAGAAGGTGGGATTGAGGGATACGGGCTGAAGGTGGGATTGAAGGATACGGGGAGAAGGTGGGATTGAGGGATACGGGGTGAAGGTGGGATTGAGGGATACGGGGAGAAGGTGGGATTGAGGGATCTGGGTAGAAGGTGGGATTGAAGGATACGGGGAGAAGGTGGGATTGAGGGATACGGGGTGAAGGTGGGATTGAGGGATACGGGGAGAAGGTGGGATTGAGGGATACGGGGAGAAGGTGGGATTGAGGGATACGGGGAGAAGGTGGGATTGAGGGAACTGGGTAGAAGGTGGGATTGAGGGAACTGGGTAGAAGGTGGGATTGAGGGATCTGGGTAGAAGGTGGGATTGAGGGATCTGGGTAGAAGGTGGGATTGAGGGATCTGGGTAGAAGGTGGGATTGAGGGATCTGGGTAGAAGGTGGGATTGAGGGATCTGGGTAGAAGGTGGGATTGAGGGATCTGCGTAGAAGGTGGGATTGAGGGATCTGCGTAGAAGGTGGGATTGAGGGATCTGGATAGAAGGTGGGATTGAGGGATACGGGGAGAAGGTGGGATTGAGGGATCTGGGTAGAAGGTGGGATTGAGGGATCTGGGTAGAAGGTGGATTGAGGGATCTGGGTAGAAGGTGGGATTGAGGGATCTGGGTAGAAGGTGGGATTGAGGGATCTGGGTAGAAGGTGGGATTGAGGGATACGGGGAGAAGGTGGGATTGAGGGATCTGGGTAGAAGGTGGGATTGAGGGATCTGGGTAGAAGGTGGGATTGAGGGATCTGGGTAGAAGGTGGGATTGAGGGATCTGGGTAGAAGGTGGGATTGAGGGATCTGGGTAGAAGGTGGGATTGAGGGATCTGGGTAGAAGGTGGGATTGAGGGATCTGCGTAGAAGGTGGGATTGAGGGATCTGGGTAGAAGGTGGGATTGAGGGATCTGCGTAGAAGGTGGGATTGAGGGATCTGCGTAGAAGGTGGGATTGAGGGATCTGGATGGAAGTGGGATTGAGGGATAAAGGGAGAAGTGGGATTGAGGGGTATGGGGAAAAAATGGGATTGAGGGATTATGTGGAGAAGGTGGGTTTGAGGGGCAAGGGGAGAAGGTGGGATTGAAGGGGATGAGGGGAGATGGTGGCATTGAGTGATATGGGGAGAAGGTGGGTAGTTGGGATTTTGAGTACAAGGTGGCAGGTTGTGGGAGCTCAGGATAAATTGGGTAGGTTGGGTTTGGGATGATCTAACTGTTAAGTAAAAATTCTTTCTCCGCTGTTACATGTTGCTGCATTGCGAATATGATGAACCTCATGGAGTGCAGCTCGTGGCCAGATGGAGTCTGTCCCAGGGACATTCAGCACTCTCGTTTGTTTAGTTTTCTGGAAGTGATTAATATTTGATGCAGCAATTGGGACTTGGTATTGTTGTGATAGCTGTTCACTCAATCTGGTGTGTTTCTTAGCTTCCGTTCCCTTTGTGACAACTTTTCCCTTTCTAATTGTCTCTGCTATTTGCACCTACTGTTAGTCCGTCACTGAAATAAGGTCTGGTGTGTATGGCAACAGCAACTTGCCCTTTATAATCACGCCTTTAATGTTGTAAAATGTCCCACGGCGCATAAATTGGACAAAATTTAATACCGAGCCACAAAAGGAGATAAGAGGATAGGTGACCAAAAGCTTGGCCATAGGGGTCAATTTGAAGGAGCATCTTAAAAGAGGGGAGAGAGAGAGAGACGGAGAGGTTTAGGGAGGGAATTCCAGAGTTTAGGGTCCAGGCAGCTGAAGGCTCGGCCGCCAATGAATGTGTCTGGGACGTTCTAAATGACTTTAGAGGAAGCAGTGGTCTGGCACATCGGCCACAGGTGTGTCCGTGTGTGACTGTGTGTCCGTGTGTGTGACTGTGTGTCCGTGTGTGTCCGTGTGTGTGACTGTGTGTCCGTGTGTGTGTGTGTGTGTGTGTGTGTCCGTCTGTGTATGTGTCTATGTGTGTGTGTCTGTGTCTGTGTGCGTGTCTGTGTCTGTGTGCGTGCGTGTGTGTCTGTGTGCGTGTGTGTCTGTGTGCATGTCTCTCTGTCTGTCTGTGTCCCTCTGTGTGTGTGCCTGTCTGTGTGTGTGCCTGTATCTGTGTCTGTTTGTATGTGTGTGTGTGCGTGTGTGTCTGTGTGCATGTCTGTCTGTCTGTGTCCCTCTGTGTCTGTGTGCCTGTGTGTGTGTGTGTGTCGGTGTGTGTCTGTGTGTGTCTGTATCTGTATCTGTGTGTGTGTGTGTGTCTGTATCTGTGTCTGTGTGTGTGCTTTTGGCCAGCATCCATTTGCATGAAAGCTGCAAAGCTGTCGTTAAACCGAGAACCGGAGCTGGGCGAGATGAAGAGAATTGTGTGTTTTTTTTTTAAACCCAGTGAGTTGTTGTGATGTGCTGCCTGCAAGGAAGGTGGAAGCAGACTCAGTAGTAACTTTCAAAAGGGAATTTGATAAATATGCTTAAAAAGGAACATCGGAACAGAAGGAGGCCCCTCGAGCCTGTTCCGGCATTCAGCTAGATGAAGGCTCATGTGTATCTTAACCCTCTCTACCCCGCCTTGGCACTGTAACTCTTAATTCCCCTTGCCCAATAGAAAATCTGTCAGTCTTGGTTTCGACCTTTTCTGCTGACCCTCAACCTCAACAGCTTTTCATACACTCACAGACGTTTACAGCACAAAAGGAGACCATTCGGCCCATCGTGTCTACGCTAGTCAACAAAAATCTGACCACACCAATCTCTTTTTCCAACGCTGGGCCCATAGCCCCGGAGGCTATGGCAACACAAGTGACTATCTAAATGCTTCTGAAATGTTACGAGAGGTTCTGACTCAACCACCCTTTCAGGCAATGAGCTCCAGACTCCCACCACCCTCTGAGTGAAAAAGTTTCTCCTCAACTACCCTCTTAGCCTGCTACCTCTCAACTTAAGTCTCTGTCCCCCCCCCCCCCTGGATATTGACCCCTCTAGTAATGGAAAAATGCCCCTCATAATCTTACACACCTCCATCAGGCCCCCCTCTCAACCTTTTACCCACCTTTTTGTTGGGATTAGGAGGAGAGTTCCAGCTTTGCGCTTCTCCTCGTGTGAAGAGGTACTCCCTGATGTCACTCTGAACTGCCTGGCTTCGCTTTAAGATTCTGTCCCCTTGTTTCTGGACTCCCCCCCCCATTCCCCCCCCCCCACACACACACACACACACACACACACACACACCCCCACACACACACACCCCCCACACACACACACCCACACACACACACCACACCCACCCCCACACACACACACACACACACACACACACACACACACACACCCCCCACACACACACACACCCCCCCACACACACACACACCCACACACACACACACACACCCCCACACACACACACACACACCCCCCACACACACACACACCACACCCCCACACACACACACACACACACACCTCCCCCCCCCCCCACACCCACACACACACACACACACACACACACACACACACCCCGCCCTCCACACACACATCCCGCCCCCCCCCACACACACACACACACCCCTCCCCCCCCCCCCCCCCCCACACACACACACACACACACACACAACCCCCCACACCTCCCATCCTCCCCACCTCCCACACCCCCCCCTCGCACCCCCCCCACACACACCCCCCACACCACACACACACACCCCCCCGCCCCCCCCCCCCACACACACACACACACACACACACCCCGTCCCCCACCCCCCCTCCCCCCCCCACACACACACACACACACACACACACACAACCCCCCTACACCTCCCATCCTCCCCACCTCCCACACCCCCCCCTCGCACCCCCCCCACACACACACACACACACACACACACACACACACACCACACACACACACACACACACACACACACACACCCCACACACACACACACACACACACACACACACCCCCCACACACACACACACACCCCCCACACACACACACACACACACACACACACACACACAACCCCCCACACCTCCCATCCTCCCCACCTCCCACACCCCCCCCTCGCACCCCCACACACACACACACACACACACACACACACCCCGCCCCCCCGCCACACACACACACACACACACACACACACACACACCCCCCCCACACACACACACCCCCCACACACACACACACCCCCCCCCCCCCACACACACACACACACACACACACACACACACACACACAACCCCCCACACCTCCCATCCTCCCCACCTCCCACACCTCCCCCTCGCACCCCCACACACACACACACACACACACACACACACACACAACACACACCCCCCCCGCACCCCCCCCCACACACACACACACACACACACACACACACACACACACACACACCCCCCCGCCCCCCCACACACACACACACACACACACACACACACCCCCCCGCCCCGCCCCCCACACACACACACACACACACACACACACACACACACACACACACCCCCACACACACACACACACACACACCCCCCGCCCCCCCCCTCGCACCACCAAAGAAAATATTTTCCCTCTCTCAATCCAACCAAATCCTTTAATCATCTTAAACTCCTCGATCAGACCACCCCTGAATTTTCGACACGCGAGGGAATGCAAGTCTAGTCCACGCAACCTATCCTCTCCAATTTTAACTTATTGTTTAAGCCCACCGCAGACCCTCCCTCTCCCACCCCCGCCCCGTCAAACATCATTCTGGTGAAGCTGCACCCCCCCCCAACATCTGCAAGGCTGAAGGGAAAAGGACAGTTGGGTGGCGGGGGGGGGGGTGCGGGGTGGGGGTGGTTGGGGGGGGTTAGTGTGGGGCTAATTGAGTTGCTCTTTCAAAGAGCCAGCACAGGCGCGATGGGCTGAATGGCCTTCACCCGTCATGGTGCGGCCTGCCAGCCCTGTGCAGCCTGACCACCTGTGTTGCCCCACGCCAGGCACCGCGTGAAGTGACCCCCACAGGGTCAAGAACGCAAGTCGTCCGCAGAAGCAGTCAGTTCATTTCGACCAGAAGGCATCCTTACAGCCGGCGCTTTCCAGATGATAACAATTCCTGGCGGGAAGGAAATTCCCATCTCCCCCCCTCTGGTTCCTTCACCGATTCTCTTCAATCTGTGTCCCTCTGGTTACCGACCCTCCTGACACTGGGAACAGTCTCTCCTTATTCACTCTATCCAAACCCTTCATGATTTTGAACACCTCGATTTAAATCCTTCCCCCCCCCGCCGTTCACCTTCTCTGCTCTGAGGAGAACTGTCCCAGTCTCTCCGCATGAACTGAACTCCCTCATCCCTGGAGCCTTTCTGGAAAACCTTCTCTACCCCCCTCTCCAAGTCTTTGACATCCTACCTACAGTGCAGGGCCTAGAATTGGGCACGGCCCTCCAGCTGAGGCCCCAACCGGTGTTTAATTCTGATCTTGTCACAACGCGTGAAACAGTTAAACCGTCAACAAAGCAGAAAACCACCGAGTCCCTCCACACGTGGGCCAAGTCAGGTGTTATTGGTGGGAGGGGGGGTGGTTCAGGCTGAGTAGCCTCAAGTGCCCTGTTCTCCACATGCTAGCGCGCCCTCACCCTCACCCCCCGCTCTCGCCCCTCCCTCTCCCCCCTCCCCCCCTCCCCCCCCGGCTCTCTCTCCACCCCCTCCGGATCTCGCCCACCCACCCCCACCACCACCCACCCCCCCCCCCCCCCCCCCCCCCCCCCCCCGGCTCTCGGCCGCTTGCCCTGTCTCTCCCTTGTACACACAAGCATACATACAAATAAGGAGCAGGAGTAGGCCATTCAGCCCTTCGAGTCTGCTCCGCCATTTACTAAGATCGTGGCTCATCCAATCCTAACCTGAAATCTGCATCCCGCCTACCCCCCAATAACCTATCACCCCCTTGCTTACCCAAGAATCTATCCACCTCTGCCTGAAAAATATTCACGGACTCTGCTTCCGACTCCTTTGCAGGAAGAGAGTTCCAAAGACTCACCACCCTCTGAGAGAAATTTCACCCCATCTCAGTTTTAAATGAGCGACCCCTTATTTGTAAACAGTGACCCCCTAGTTCTAAATTCTCCCACAAGTGGAAACCTCCTCTCCACATTCACCCTGTCAAAACCCCCTCAGGATCTTAAAGGTTTCAATCAAGTCACCTCTTACTCTTCCAAACTCCAGTGGATACGAGCCTAACCTGTCCAGCCTTTCCTCATAAGACCACCTGCCCATTCCAAGTATTAATCTAGTGAACCTTCTCTCAACTGCTTCCACCACATTTACACCCTTCCTTAAATAAGGAGACCAATACTGTACACAGTGCTCCAGATGTGGTCTCACTCGTGCCCTGTACAACTGAAGCATAACCTCCCTACTTTTGCATTCATTTCCCCTCACAATAAATGATAACATTTTACTAGTTTTCTAATTACTTGCTGTACCTGCATACTAGCCTTATGTAACTCACACACTGAGACACCCAGATCCCTCTGCATCTCAGAGCTCTGCAGTCTCTCACCATTTAGATAACGTCTCTCTTTTGTTCTTCCTGCCAAAATGAACAGTTTCACATTTTGCCACATTGTACTCCATTTGCCAGATCTTTGCCCACTTACTTAACCCATCTATGTCCCCTTGTAGCCTCCTTATGTCCTCTTCACCAGTTAGCTTTTCACCTACCTATGTGTCGTCAGCAAATTTGGCAACTATCCCATCCCTCCCATCCCTTCATCCAAGTCATTTATATAAATTGTCAACAGTTGAGGTCCCAGCACTGATCCCTGTGGCACACCATTCGTTATATCTTGCCAACCTGAAAAAGACCCATTAACGCCTACCCTATAGCCCGTACACTGAGATGGTCACCTCGCAGCTAAAGAGTGCACAGGCCAAAAGGTGACCAGCGGACAGAGTAAAAGCATTAGGCAGGTAGCGCAGGAGTCCCTGGGATCCATCTCCCTCTCCAACAGAATTCCCATTTTGGATACTGCTGGGGGTGGGGGAGCTGGTCTGTCAGGGGAGTGCAACAAGAGCCAGGTCCGTGACACCATGAGTGGCTCAGCTGCACAGAGGGGGAGAAAAAAAGAGAGGGAGAGCAATAGTGATAGGGATTCTATTGCAAGGGGGACAGATAGACCATTCTGTGGCTGCAGACGTGACACCAGGATGGCGTGTTGCCTCCCTGGTGACATGTTCAAGCATCTTACTCAGCGGCTGAAGGACCTTCTGAAAGGGGAGGGTGAACAGCCAGAGGTCGTGGTCCCCATCGGTCATAGGTAAAAAGAGGGATGAGGTCCTGAAAGCAGAATATAGGGAGCTAGGAAACAAATTAAAAAGCAGGACCTTAAAGGTAGCGATCTCAAGATTACACCCAGTGCCACCAAGCTAGCGAGATCACGAATAGAGCAGACCAGATGAATGCATGGCTGGGGTGATGGTGTAGGAGGGAGGGGGATTTAGATTCCTGAGGCATTGGGACCGATTCTGGGGAAGATGGGATCTGTACAAGCTGGACGGGTTGTACCCCAGCAGGACTGGGACCAATATCATCACAGGGGTATTCGTTAGTACGGTGGGGGAGGGTTTAAACTAGACTGGCAGGGGGATGGGAACCTGGACGGGGAGACACAAAGATAGGGAAACAAAGATAGAAATGAAAGTCAGAAAAGTAGAAAGTAAAAGTGAATAGCAGAGGAAACAAAGGATAGCAGCAAATAAGGCCATAGTACAAAAAAAAATGTTTAAAAATGTTAAAAAGACAAATCGAAAGGCACTGTATCTGAATGCACGGAGCATTCGCAATAATGTAGGTGAATTAACAGCGCAAATAGATGTAAACGGGTACGATATGATTGCGATATGATGGCTGCAGGGTGACCAAGGCTGGGAACTGAATATTCGAAGGTACTCAATATTTAGGGTGGACAGGTTAAAAAGGTAAAGGGGGTGGTGTGGCCTTGTTAGTTAAGGATGAAATCAGTGCGATAGTGGGAGGGGATATTGGCTCAGAAAATCTAGAGGTCGAATCAGCCTGGGTGAAGCTAAGAAGCAACAAAGGGTGACAACATTAGTGAGAGTTGTCTCATAGGCCTCCAAACAGTAGTGATAAAGTAGGGGGTGGCATTAAAGGGTGCTACAGTAATTATGATCCACTCTAATCTATATATAGACCGGGCAAACCACATTAGCAATAATACTGTGGTGAATGATTTGCTACAGCGTGCGCGAGATGGTTTTTTAGACCAGTGTGTCGAGGAATCGACTAGGGAACAGGCGCTCCTAGAATTGGCATTGTGCAATGAAAAGGGTTTAATTAATACTCTTACATAAAAACAAAAAAAACTGCGGATGCTGGAAATCCAAAACAAAAACAGAATTACCTGGAAAAACTCAGTAGGTCTGGCAGCATCGACGGAGAAGAAAAGAGTTGACGTTTCGAGTCCTCATGACCCTTCGACAGAACTTCAGTTCTGTCGAAGGGTCATGAGGACTCGAAACGTCAACTCTTTTCTTCTCCGCCGATGCTGCCAGACTTGCTGAGTTTTTCCAGGTAATTCTGTTTTAATTAATACTCTTGTCGTGTAGGGTCCTTTGGGGAACAATGGCCATAACTTGATAGAATTCTTCATTAGGATGGAAAGTGAAGTAGTCCGATTTGAAACTGGGGTCCTAAGTCTTAACAAAAGTAACTATGAAGGTATGAGGTCTGAGTTGGCTAAGATATTTTGGGGAACGCCATTGAAGGACATGCCAGCAGATCGACATTGGCTGATATTTAAAGAACGAATGTATGCATTGCAACAATGATACATTCCTTTCTGGTGCATAAACACAGCAGGATAAACTGCCCAACCATGGTTAACAAAGGAAATTAAGGATAGTATTCGATCCAAAGAGGAGTCAGATAAAGTTACTAGAAAAAGTAGCAGGCCTGAGGATTGGGAGCAGTTTAGAATTCAGCACAGGAGGACCAAGAGATTGATTAAGAGGGAAAATATAGTGTGAGAGTAAACTTGCAAGGAACATAAAAGCAGACTGTGAAATCTTCTATTATTATGTGAAAAGAAAAAGATTAGTAAGACAAATGTCGGTCCCTTACAGTCTGAAATGGGAGAATTTATAATAGAGAACAAGGAAGTGGCAGAGCAATTAAACAACCACTTTAGTCCTGTCTTCATGGAGGAAGACACAAATAACTTCCCAGAAATACTAGGGACCCCAGGGTCTAGTGAGAAGGAGGAATTGCAGGAAGTTCGTATCACTAAAACAATAGTGCTGGAGAACTTAATGGAACTGAAAGCTGATAAATCCCCAGAGCCCAATAATCTACCAGTCACTAAAAGAGGTGGCCGTGGAAATAGTGGATGTGTTGGTTGTCATCTTCCAAAATTCTGTAGGTTCTGGAACAGTTCCAGCAGATTGGAGGGTGGAAAATGTAACCCCCGCTATTTAAAAAAGGAGCGGGGGGGTAGAAAACAGTGAATTACAGACTGCTTAGCCTAACCTCATTGCAGGGAAAATGTTAGAGTCTATTATGAAGAATGTGACAACAGGACGCGTTGGGCGGAATTGTCCCGTATTTGCCCTAAGTGCGGTGGGATTACCTGCTGCACTTTTTTCACACCGTATCGTCCCAGACCCGCCGCGTTAGTTATGTGTTCCCGTTTTGTTGACGGGCGGGCTCTCATTTGCTCACCACGCTATCACCTCATCGCTTCATCACGCTGGGTGCGGTATTTGAAGTCCAGATGTTCGCGCACACCCCAGTGCAGGGAAGATGTCCACAAAAGGCAAAAAGACTGCAGCCCCCCCCCCCCACTGGGTTTAGCGACATGTCACCGGAATGCCTTTTAGCTGTCGCGGAGGCCCACCACCATGTCCTCGACCTCCCCTTAGGCCGCAGGATGGGCAGCGGCGCCAGCAACCAGGCTTGGGAGGCGGTGGCAGCGGTGATCAGTGCCAGTGCTGCACAGAAGAGGTTGACCATCCAATGCAGATAGAGGATGTATAATCTCATCTATGCAACCAGGGTATGTCAGGCGTCTCATCACTCTAACCTCACACGCTCACAAACCCATCACACATTCACTGCCAGCTCAAGGAACATCATCACCCATTCTGACACACACACACCCTCACATGTCCATCTGGCCTCATCTCCTCTGGAGACTGCCTCCTCAGTCCTCATCATCTTGAGGCCACTTGCACAGATTAACGTGTCCCCACCACACACACACACACACACACACACACACACACACAAACACACACACACACGCCCTGGGATACCCTCCTTCCCCAGAACAGCCCTCAACCTGCAGCCTCTTCCCTTGCCTGAGACCACTTCCCCCTCCTTCGCCGAGCAAGGCCTAGCCCTGCAGCCATTGAAAGGCCACCCACATATGGCTGATCCGGTAGGTAGAGACCTGCTCATGAGCCCCCCCCCCACCCCCCCTCCCCCCCGCAACAGTGATGTGGTGCTGCCTGTGAAGCCTGGCGCTGATGACTGGGAGTGCTGCCCGAAGCAAGGTCGCCAAACAAACCATGAAGTCCCGAGTGAAGTGCAGCCTGGCCAAGCGCACGTCGCTTATGTGTTGTTGTGAAACATGTCAGGCGTGTTTTGCCGCCGACATGGGCGGGGACAATCCAGCAGTGCGGCGAGTGCGATTCCGGCCGGAATGATGTGCGGACGTACGAGGTTCTCGACATCTGATGGCAGGAAACCTGGGCTGAGCAGACAATCACAAACTGGTTTCACTCCGTATTGTCCACTCGCACCACCGGACACTCCCACTGCCGGTGGGCACGGAAAATCCCAGCGTTCGAAAAAATCAACGGGATTAGACAAAACCAGCATGGGTTTATGAAAGGGAGATCATGTCTGACAAACCTACTGGAGTTTTTTGAGGACGTAACTAGCAGAATAGATAAGGGAGAACCAGTGGATGTAGTGTATTTGGATTTTCAGAAAGCTTTTGATGAAGTCCCACATAAGAGGTTAGTGTGTAAAATTAAAGCACATGGGACTGGGGGCAATGTACTGGCATGGATTGAGAACTGGTTCACAGACAGGAAACAGAGAGCAGGAATAAACGGGTCTTTATCAGATTGGAAGGCAGTGACTAGCAGGGTACTGCAGGGATCAGTGCTCAGGGCCCCAGCTATTCACAGTATACATCAATGGTTTGGATGAAGGAACATTTCGAGGTTTGCTGGCGATACAAAACTTGGTGGGAATGTTTGATGAGGAGGATGTTAAGAGGCTTCAAGGCAATTTGGACATGTTGAGCGAGTGGGCAAATATGTGGCAGATGCAGTATAACGTGGATAAGTGTGAAGTGTGTAAGTAAAACAGAATGGTAGAGCGTTATTTAAATGGTGATAGATTGGGAAATATTGATGTGAAAAGGGACCTGGGTGTCCTCATACACTAGTTGCTGAAAGCAAGTATGCAGGTGGAGCAAGCAAGAAGGCAAATGGTACATTGGCCTTCATTGCGAGAGGACTTGAGTACAGGAGTAAGGATGACTTACTGCAGCTGTACAGGGTCTTGTTGAGACTGCACCTGGAGTATTGTGTGCAGTTTTGGTCTCCTTACCTACGAAAGGATATACTTGCCTTCGAGGGAGTGCAGCAAAAGTGATTCCTGGGATGGCAGGATTGTCGTATGAGGAGAGATTGGACCGACTAGGTCTGTATTCACTGGAGTTTAGAAGAATGAGAGGAGATCTCATTGAAACATATAAAATTCTGGCAGAGATGGACAGGCTGGATGCAGGGAAGATATTTCCTCTGGCTGGGGTGTCTAGAACAAGGGGGCCACAGTCTCAGGATATGGGGTAGACCATTTAAGACTGAGGTGAGGAGAAACTTCTTCATTCAGAGGGTGGTGAACCTGTGGCATTCTCTACCACAGAAGGCTGTGGAGGCCAAGTCATTGGGATGTTACTTGTATCCTCTATAGTGAAAACTGATGCAAAATACCTGTTCAATTCATCTGCCATTTCCTTGTTTTCCATTTTCAATTCTCCAGACACTTGCTATAGGACCAACGCTCACTTGATAACTCATTTCTTGTTAAAATATTTGTAGAAGCTCTTACTACCTGTTTTTGTATTTCTGGTCATCCTTTGCTGTTACTTATATTTATCCAATCTTCAGGCCTTCCATCTATCTTTGCACAATTATATAAATTTTGTTTAAGTTTGATGCTATCATTAACCATTCTTGTTAACCACAGGTGGTGTGTCCATCCATTGGATGTTTTCTTACTCGTTGGAACGAATCTGTTCTGTGTATTCTGAAATATCCCCTTAAATGTTTGCCACTGCATCCCTGTTGACCAATCTCTTAACCTAATTTGCCAATTCACTTTAGCCAACTCTGCTTTCATGCCCTCATAATTGCCCTTATTTAAGTTTAAAAACAGTCTCGGACCCACTCTTCTCTCCTCAAACTGAATATAAAATTCAAGCATCTTATGGTTGCTGCTACCTCAGGGGGCCTTCATTACGAGATCATTAATTAATCCTATCTCATTACACAATATCAGGCCGAGCATAGCCTGCTCTGTGGTTGGCTCCATAACATGCTTTTCTAAGAAACTATCCTGTAAATACTCTATGAACTCCTCATCTACACTACCTTTGACCATCTGACTTGTCAAGCACTTGCTCTCGCCCGCCCTCCCTCGGCCTCGCCCGCCCGCCCTCCCTCGGCCTCGCCCGCCCGCCCGCCCTCCCTCGGCCTCGCCCGCCCGCCCTCCCTCGGCCTCGCCCGCCCGCCCTCCCTCGGCCTCGCCCGCCCGCCCTCCCTCGGCCTCGCCCGCCCGCCCGCCCTCCCTCGGCCTCGCCCGCCCCGCCCGCCCGCCCTCCCTCGGCCTCGCCCGCCCGCCCTCCCTCGGCCTCGCCCGCCTGCCCTCCCTCCCTCGGCCTCGCCCGCCCCGCCCTCCCTCCCTCGGCCTCGCCCGCCCTCCCTCGGCCATGCCCGCCCTCCCTCGGTCTCGCCCGCCCGCCCTCCCTCGGCCTCGCCTGCCCGCCCGCCCTCCCTCGGCCTCGCACGCCCGCCCTCCCTCGGCCTCGCCCGCCCGCCCTCCCTCGGCCTCGCCCGCCCGCCCTCCCTCGGCCTCGCCCGCCCGCCCTCCCTCCCTCGGCCTCGCCCGCCCTCCCTCGGCCATGCCCGCCCGCCCTCCCTCGGCCTCGCCCGCCCGCCCTCCCTCGGCCTCGCCCGCCCGCCCTCCCTCGGCCTCGCCCGCCCGCCCGCCCTCCCTCGGCCTCGCCCGCCCGCCCTCCCTCGGCCTCGCCCGCCCGCCCTCCCTCGGCCTCGCCCGCCCGCCCTCCCTCGGCCTCGCCCGCCCGCCCTCCCTCGGCCTCGCCCGCCCGCCCTCCCTCGGCCTCGCCCGCCCGCCCTCCCTCGGCCACCCTCCCTCGGCCTCGCCCGCCCGCCCTCCCTCGGCCACCCTCCCTCGGCCTCGTCCGCCCTCCCTCGGCCACCCTCCCTCAGCCTCGTCCGCCCTCCCTCGGCCACCCTCCCTCAGCCTCGCCCGCCCGCTCTCTGTCTTGCCACCACCCCCCCCACGCAACTCCACTCTCTGTCTCGTCCACCCACCCCATTCTCTGTCTCGTTTCCCCCCCCCTCTCTCCTTCCCGGTTCTGTGAATGCCCCCTCCACACACCCCCCGCCCCCCCCCCCCCGACCACAGCCTCGCTCACACTCTGCTTTCTGTCCCCTTGCAGCGTTGAGCCCGGTGGGAGTGGAGGACCAGACAGCCAGCAGTCCTTTCTGTCTCCCCAGTCTGAGGATAATGGGCCGCGTGTTTCGGAGCTGGAGGCTGACCCGCCGAGCTGGCGACAACTCATCAACTCCGAAACCCTCCTCAGGCTGAAGAAAAGTGAAGTCAAGCGGCAAGAAGTCATCAACGGTAACGTGTTGTGTTCCCGCATTCGCACTCCCCTCGGTCAGAGTTTCCCCCTGCCCCCTGGTCATTGGTTCCCCCCCCACCCCCCTTACCCTCTTAGTCAGGGTTTCCTCTCCAACCCCACAGCTGGTCAGGGTTGCCACCCTGTCAGTCAGAGTATCTCCAGGACAGATTTCACCAACCCCCCCACACCTGGTCAGTTACCTTCCCCCCCCCCTCCAGCCCCCTCGTTCAGAGACTGCACCCAGCCTTCGGCCTTGGGTCAGAGCTTCCCCCGCCCACTCGGTCAGGGGTTCCGCCCACTCGGTCAGGGGTTCCGCCCACTCGGTCAGGGGTTCCGCCCACTCGGTCAGGGGTTCCGCCCACTCGGTCAGGGGTTCCGCCCACTCGGTCAGGGGTTCCGCCCACTCGGTCAGGGGTTCCGCCCACTCGGTCAGGGGTTCCATCATTTGTTCATCAGGGAAGTAACATAAAAGCGTTGCAATTCTATGGCGCCATTAACCATTGGGATTTTGGTTTAATGTGACATTGAAAAGGCAGCAGATCTGACAGTGTAGCGCCCTCTCAGTACTGTCCCGTCAACAGTGCGGCACTCCCTCAGTACTGTCCCGTCAACAGTGCGGCACTCCCTCAGTACTGTCTCGTCAACAGTGCGGCACTCCCTCAGGACTGACCCTTTGACAGTGAGGCACTCCCTCAGCACTGACCCTCTGACAGTGCAGCACTCCCTCAGTACTGTCCCTTCGATAATGCAGTGCTCCCTCAGTACTAACCCTCTGATAGTGCACGCAAGAGGGAATGGGAACTTTATATATTGAATAACAGATACCAAGATGGAGTTGCATGCTGGAACATGAGAAATATGGACTGGGTGGATTCTACATTAATTTATGGCTATTCAGATTCACACTTATGTTAATATCTGTCAGGTCATGTGAACTGTTGGGCAAGCAAGTGCCTGTGGGAACCTAAGTCAGTTTTCCGTTCCCTTCCCAGTTCCTTGTCTGATCTCCAGTTATATTCCCAGCTCCCTACCTGATCACCAGTTAGATCAGACTGGGAGCTGGGAATACATCTGTTATATTCCCAGCTTCTTGCCTGGCCCCTCTGTTATATTGCCATCTTCCTCCCTGGTCTCACATTTATATAACCAGCCCCATGTCTGATCTCTGTTACATCCCCAGCTCCCTGTCTGATCTTTGTTATATCCCCAATTTACTGTCTGATCTCTCTGTTATATTCCCTGCTCCCTGTCTGACCTCCAGTTATGCTCCCAGTTCCTTGTCTGATCTCTGTTATATTCTCAGCTCTGTGCCTGACCTCTGTTCCACTACCTGTTCCCAGTCTGACCTCCAGTTATGCTGCCAGCTCCATGTCAGATCTCCAGCTATATTTCTAGCTCCTTATCTAATCTCTCTGTAATATTCCCAGCTCCCTTTCTGATCTCTCTGTTATATTCCCAGCTCCCTGTCTGATCTCTCTGTTATATTCCCAGCTCCCTGTCTGATCTCTGTTATATTCCCAGCTCCCTGTCTGATCTCTGTTGTATTCCCAGCTCCCTGTCTGATTTCTCTGTTATATTCCCAGCTCCCTGTCTGCTCTCTCTGTTATATTCCCAGCTCCCTTTCTGATCTCTCTGCTTTATTCCCAGCTCCCTGTCTGATTTCTCTGTAATATTCCCAGCTCTCTGTCTGATCTCTCTGTTATATTCCCAGCTCCCTGTCTGATCTCTGTTATATTCCCAGCTCCCTGTCTGATCTCTCTGTTATATTCCCAGCTCCCTTTCTGATCTCTCCGTTATATTCCCAGCTCCCTGCCTGATCTCTGTTATATTCCCAGCTCCCTTTCTGATCTCTCCGTTATATTCCCAGCTCCCTGTCTGATCTCTGTTATATTCCCAGCTCCCTTTCTGATTCTCTGTCATATTCCCAGCTCCCTGCCTGATCTCTGTTATATTCCCAGCTCCCTGTCTGATCTCTGTTATATTCCCAGCTCCCTGTCTGATCTCTTGTTATATTCCCAGCTCCCTGTCTGATCTCTTGTTATATTCCCAGCTCCCTGTATGATCTCTCTGTCATATTCCCAGCTCCCTGCCTGATCTCTGTTATATTCCCAGCTCCCTGTCTGATCTCTTGTTATATTCCCAGCTCCCTGTCTGATCTCTGTTATATTCCCAGCTCCCTGTCTGATCTCTTGTTATATTCCCAGCTCCCTGTCTGATCTCTTGTTATATTCCCAGCTCCCTGTATGATCTCTCTGTCATATTCCCAGCTCCCTGCCTGATCTCTGTTATATTCCCAGCTCCCTGTCTGATCTCTTGTTATATTCCCAGCTCCCTGTCTGATCTCTTGTTATATTCCCAGCTCCCTGTCTGATCTCTTGTTATATTCCCAGCTCCCTGTCTGATCTCTTGTTATATTCCCAGCTCCCTGTATGATCTCTCTGTCATATTCCCAGCTCCCTGTCTGATCTCTCTGTTATATTCCCAGCTCCCTTTCTGATCTCTCCGTTATATTCCCAGCTCCCTGTCTGATCTCTGTTATATTCCCAGCTCCCTGTCTGATCTCTCTGTTATATTCCCAGCTCCCTGTCTGATCTCTGTTATATTCCCAGCTCCCTTTCTGATCTCTTGTTATATTCCCAGCTCCCTGTCTGATCTCTTGTTATATTCCCAGCTCCCTGTCTGATCTCTCTGTTATATTCCCAGCTCCCTGTCTGATCTCTGTTATATTCCCAGCTCCCTGTCTGATCTCTCTGTTATATTCCCAGCTCCCTGTCTGATCTCTTGTTATATTCCCAGCTCCCTGTCTGATCTCTTGTTATATTCCCAGCTCCCTGTCTGATCTCTTGTTATATTCCCAGCTCCCTGTATGATCTCTCTGTCATATTCCCAGCTCCCTGTCTGATTTCTCTGTTATATTCCCAGCTCCCTGTCTGCTCTCTCTGTTATATTCCCAGCTCCCTGTCTGCTCTCTCTGTTATATTCCCAGCTCCCTGTCTGATCTCTTGTTATATTCCCAGCTCCCTGTCTGATCTCTTGTTATATTCCCAGCTCCCTGTCTGATCTCTGTTATATTCCCAGCTCCCTGTATGATCTCTTGTTATATTCCCAGCTCCCTGTCTGATCTCTTGTTATATTCCCAGCTCCCTGTATGATCTCTCTGTCATATTCCCAGCTCCCTGCCTGATCTCTGTTATATTCCCAGCTCCCTTTCTGATCTCTGTTATATTCCCAGCTCCCTGTCTGATCTCTTGTTATATTCCCAGCTCCCTGCCTGATCTCTGTTATATTCCCAGCTCCCTGTCTGATTTCTCTGTAATATTCCCAGCTCCCATTCTGATCTCTCTGTCATATTCCCAGCTCCCTTTCTGATCTCTGTAATATTCCCAGCTCCCTGTCTGATCTCTTGTTATATTCCCAGCTCCCAGCCTGATCTCTCCTACAGCCCCAGTTCCCTACTGATCTCTCTGATACATTCTCAGCTCCCTACCTGTTCTCCAGTTACATATCCAGCTCCCTGTCTGATCTCTCTGTGTTCCCAGCTCCCTGTCTGATCTCTCTATGTTCCCGGCTCCCTGTCTGATCTCTCTATGTTCCCGGCTCCCTGTCTGATCTCTCTATGTTCCCGGCTCCCTGTCTGATCTCTCTGTGTTCCCGGCTCCCTGTCTGATCTCTCTGTGTTCCCGGCTCCCTGTCTGATCTCTCTGTGTTTCCGGCTCCCTGTCTGATCTCTCTATGTTCCCGGCTCCCTGTCTGATCTCTCTATGTTCCCGGCTCCCTGTCTGATCTCTCTATGTTCCCGGCTCCCTGTCTGATCTCTCTGTGTTCCCGGCTCCCTGTCTGATCTCTCTGTGTTTCCGGCTCCCTGTCTGATCTCTCTGTGTTTCCGGCTCCCTGTCTGTTCTCTCTATGTTCCCGGCTCCCTGTCTGATCTCTCTATGTTCCCGGCTCCCTGTCTGATCTCTCTATGTTCCCGGCTCCCTGTCTGATCTCTCTATGTTCCCCGGCTCCCTGTCTGATCTCTCTATGTTCCCGGCTCCCTGTCTGATCTCTCTGTGTTCCCGGCTCCCTGTCTGATCTCTCTGTGTTCCCGGCTCCCTGTCTGATCTCTCTGTGTTTCCGGCTCCCTGTCTGATCTCTCTATGTTCCCGGCTCCCTGTCTGTTCTCTCTATGTTCTCTGCCCCCTGTCTGATCTCTCTATGTTTCTGGCTCCCTCTCTAATCTTCAGTTACATTCCTAGCTCCCCGGCTGACCTTTGTGTTACCTTCCTGGCTTCCTGTCTGATCTCTCTGTTGTTCATAGCTCCCTGTCTGATTTCTCTCTTATATTCCCAGCTCCCTGTCTGATTTCTCCGTTATATTCCCAGCTCCCTGTCTGATTTCTCTCTTATATTCCCAGCTCCCTGTCTGATTTCTCTCTTATATTCCCAGCTCCCTGTCTGATTTCTCTGTTATATTCCCAGCTCCCTGTCTGCTCTCTCTGTTATATTCCCAGCTCCCTGTCTGATCTCTCTGTTGTTCATAGCTCCCTGTCTGATTTCTCTCTTATATTCCCAGCTCCCTGTCTGATTTCTCTCTTATATTCCCAGCTCCCTGTCTGATTTCTCTGTTATATTCCCAGCTCCCTGTCTGCTCTCTCTGTTATATTCCCAGCTCCCTGTCTGATCTCTCTGTTATATTCCCAGCTCCCTGTCTGATCTCTGTTATATTCCCAGCTTCCTGCCTAATCTCCAGTTATGTTCCAGGTTCCCTGTCTGTCCTCTCTTCAAATATACTCTCAGCTCCCTGTGTGACCTCTCTCTCTCGACTGCGCAGAGCTCTTCATCACAGAACATGCTCATGTCCGAATGCTGAAAGTCCTGTATGAGGTTTTCTATCAACGCATGCTGATGGATTCCATCTTGACTGACACCGAACTTCAGAGCATCTTCCCCAGCCTGGACGAGCTCATCGAGGTGCACGGTATGTTGGCAGGGCTTAAGCCTGGGGATTTGGGGCACCTGAGCCTGCCCGGAAAGGGAGAGGGGTACAATGGCGGGGGCCAGGGGACACAGAGAGGAAGGCACAGAAAATGGAGAGGGAGGAGAGAATTAGAGCAGCTTGGGAATATTAGGCATGCGGACTGCTGAGAGGGGGCACAGGGATTTGGGAAGGAGGAGGGAAGAAAGACTTGGGACATGGGGACTGGTGGGATGCGGTGTGGACACTGTGGGCAGAGGGCATATGGACTTGCTTGGGGGGAGGGTGGGGGATGTGGGGGGGAGAACAGGGACCAAGGGGAGGGGGACCGAGAAAGGAGAGTACAGGGACTGGAGGGAGGAGAGTACGGGGACCGAGGGGGGAGAGTACGGGGACCGAGGGGGGAGGAGAGTGCGGGGACCGAGGGGGGAGAGGAGAGTACGGGGACCGAGGGGGAGAGGAGAGTACGGGGACCGAGGGGGGGAGGCGAGTACGGGGACCGAGGGGGGGTAGGACAGTGCGGGGACCGAGGGAGGAGAGTACGGGGACTGAGGGGGGAGTAGGGTATGGGGACGAGGGGGGAGGAGAGTATGGGGACCGAGGGGGGGAGTAGGGTACGGGGACGAGGAGGGAGGAGAGTACGGGGACGAGGGGGGGAGAGTACGGGGACCGAGGCGGGGAGGAGAGTACGGGGACCGAGGGGGGAGTA
>JANJGN010002528.1:0-68104 GCA_026770705.1 Isurus oxyrinchus
TATTTTCTTATTTCTCCTATTTAGCTAGTAATCTGATCTATCAGATATATTACTATTGATCCTATTAACTAATTGATCCTATTATCTGATTAATCTTAGTTAGCTAACTAGATATTATCTATTATCTATTAATCTTATTATCTTATTTATCCAGCGATTACGATTACTACTATAGATTACCTATCACATAAGTACCTATAAGCTACTATAATTATCCACTAGATCTAATACATCTATATATACTCAATCACTCACCGAACTACCTAACTTTCACTAGCCTCACCACACACTAACTCACACCTAACCACTATCACTCACCTACCTCACGATCTATACACTATCTATCTCACTCAAATTAACGATACTAATAATCTTTTAACTTACTTCTACTACCTTATCTATCTACAAACTCAATCAACTATAACCACTCATATCAGCTAACCTAATCCATCCTCAATCAATATCGATTATCTATTAGCTATAACTAATCTACTAGCTTAACCTACCTATTACCAACTTACCTATTATCTAACTCACTCTATCAACCTAGATCACAATCACTATCCTCTATCATACTATCCTAACTAACCCACTTCAGCTCACTCAGATAAACTTCACCTACAATCTATCCACTCACTCAATCTAGCACCTACTCTAAACTCACTACCTCACTACTCACCTACTCACCAACTCAGCTCACTCAGCCACCTAACCCACTCTCACCTCCTCTACCCAACTCACCCACACCTCACTCACCCACCTCACCCAACTCACCCACACTCTCACTCACCCACCTCACCCACCTCACCCACATACTCACCTCACCCACCTACCCACCTCACCCACCTCACCCACCTCAACCACTCACCCACCTCACCCAAACTCTCACTCACCCACCTCACCCACACACTCACTCACCCACCTCACCCACTCACCCACTCACCCACCTCACGCTCCTCAACCACACACCTCACTCACTCACTCACCCACACACTCACTCAACTACCCACCTCACCCACCTCACCCACACACTCACTCACCCACTCACCCACTCATTCACCCACCTCACCCACCTCACCACCTTACCCACCTGACCCACCTTACCCACACACTCACTCACCCACTCACCCACTCATTCACCCACCTCACCCACCTCAACCACTCACCCACCTCACCCACACACTCACTCACCCACCTCAACCACCTCACCCACTTCACCCAACTCACCCACTTCACCCACCTCACCCACACACACTCACGCACCTCAACCACTCACCCACTTCGCCCACCTCACCCCCTCACCCACACACACTCACCCACTCACCCACCTCACCCAACTCACGCACCTCACCCAATCACCCACTCACCCACTCACCCACTCACCAACCTCACCCAACTCACCCACCTCACCCAATCACCCACTCACCAACCTCACCCAACTCACTCACTGACCCACTCACTCACCTCACCCACCTCACCCAACTCACCCACTCACCAACCTCACCCACCTCACCACTCACCCACCTCACCCACCTCACCCACACACTCACTCACCCATCTCACCCACTCACCCACTCACCCACCTCACCCTCATCACCCACACACTCACTCACCCACCTCACCCACCTCACCCACACACTCACCTCACCCACCTAACCCACTCACCCACCTCACCCACCTCAACCACTCACCCACCTCACCCAAACTCTCACTCACCCACCTCACCACACACTCACTCACCCACCTCACCCACTCACCCACTCACCCACCTCACGCTCCTCAACCACACACTCACACACTCACTTCACCCACACACTCACTCAACTTACCCACCTCACCCACCTCACCCACACACTCACTCACCCACTCACCCACTCATTCACCCACCTCACCCACCTCACTCACCTTACCCACCTGACCCACCTTACCCACACACTCACTCACCCACTCACCCACTCATTCACCCACCTCACCCACCTCAACCACTCACCCACCTCACCCACACACTCACTCACCCACCTCAACCACCTCACCCACTTCACCCAACTCACCCACTTCACCCACCTCACCCACACACACTCACGCACCTCAACCACTCACCCACTTCGCCCACCTCACCCACCTCACCCACACACTCACTCACCCACTCACCCACCTCACCCAACTCACGCACCTCACCCAATCACCCACTCACCCACTCACCCACTCACCAACCTCACCCAACTCACCCACCTCACCCAATCACCCACTCACCAACCTCACCCAACTCACTCACTGACCCACTCACTCACCTCACCCACCTCACCCAACTCACCCACTCACCAACCTCACCCACCTCACCACTCACCCACCTCACCCACCTCACCCACACACTCACTCACCCATCTCACCCACTCACCCACTCACCCACCTCACCCTCATCACCCACACACTCACTCACCCACCTCACCCACCTCACCCACACACTCACCTCACCCACCTTACCCACTCACCCACCTCACCCACCTCAACCACTCACCCAGCTCACCCAAACTCTCACTCACCCACCTCACCCACTTCACCCACTTCACGCACCTCACCCACACACTCACTTACCCACCTCACCCACTCATTCACCCACCTCACCCACCTCAACCACTCACCCACGTCACCCAAACTCTCACTCACCCACCTCAACCACCTCACCCACTTCACCCACCTCACCCACTTCACCCACTTCACCCACCTCACCCACTTCACCCAACTCACCCTCCTCAACCACACACTCAGTCACCCACCTCACCCACTCACCCACTCACCCTCCTCACCCACCTCAACCACTCACCCAGCTCACCCGAACTTTCACTCACCCACCTCACCCACCTCACCCACTTCACGCACATCACCCACACACTCACTCACCCACCTCACCCACTCATTCACCCACCTCATCCACCTCAACCACTCACCCACCTCACCCAAACTCTCATTCACCCACCTCAACCACCTCACCCACTTCACGCACATCCACCCACACACTCACTCACCCACCTCACCCACTCATTCACCCACCTCACCCACCTCAACCACTCACCCACCTCACCCAAACTCTCACTCACCCACCTCCACCACCTCACCCACTTCACCCACTTCACCCACCTCACCCACTTCACCCACCTCACCTACTTCACCCACTTCATCCACCTCCCTCCTCAACCACACACTCACTCACCCACCTCACCCACACACTCACTCACCCACCTCACCCACTCACCCACTCACCCACCTCACCCACCTCACCCACCTCAACCACACACTCACTCACTCAGCTCACCCACACACTCACTCACTCACCTTACCCACCTCACCCACACACTCACTCACCCACCTCACCCACTCATTCACCCACCTCAACCACTCACCCACCTCACCCAAACTCTCACTCACCCACCTCAACCACCTCACCCACTTCACCCACCTCACCCACTTCACCCACCTCACCCACTTCACCCACCTCACCCACCTCACCCACCTCACCCACCTCACCCACACACACTCACCCAACTCACCCACCTCACCCAAACACTCACTCAGCCACCGCACCCACTCACCCACCGCACCCAACTCACCCACTCCCTCGCTCACCCACATCACCCACCTCACCCACCTCACCCACACACTCGCTCACCCACCACACCCACCTCTCCCACTCACTCGCTCACCCACCTCACCCACTCACTCGCTCACCCACCTCACCCCGCTCACCCAGCTCACCAACTGACTCACTCGCTCACCCAGCTCACCCACTGACTCACCCACCAACACACCTCACCCACTCACTTGCTCACCCACCTCACTCACTCACTCGCTTACCCACTCACTCACTCACCCTGCTCACCCACTCACTCGCTCACCCACCTCACCCATTCACTCACTCACCCACCAACCCACCTCACCCTCGCACTCGCTCACCCACCATCCCCACCTCACCCACTCACTCACTCACCCACATCACCCACCTCACTCACTCGCTCACCCACCTCACCCACCTCACCCACTCACCCACTCACTCACCCAAATCACCCACCTCACCCACTCACCCACTCACTCGCTCACTCGCTTACCCACCTCACCCACTCACTCGCTCACCCACCTCACCCACCTCACCCACTCACTCACCCAAATCACCCACCTCACCCACTCACCCACTCACCCACTCACTCGCTCACCCACCTCACCCACTCACTCGCTCACCCACCTCACCCACCTCACCCACTCACTCACCCAAATCACCCACCTCACCCACTCACCCACTCACTCGCTCACTCGCTCACCCACCTCACCCACTCACTCGCTCACCCAGCTCACCCACCCACTCGCTCACTCACCCACATCATCCACTCACTCACTCACCCGCCTCACCCACTCACTTGCTCAACCACCAACCCACCTCACCCACTCACTCGCTCACCCACCTCACCCACTCACCCACTCACCCACCTCACCCACTCACCCACACACTCGCTCACCCACCTCACCCGCCTCACCCATCTCACCCACCTCACACACCTCACACACCTCACCCACTCGCTCACTCGCTCACCCACCTCACCCGTTCACCCACCTCACCCACTCACCCACTCGCTCACCCACCTCACCCAAATCACCCATCTCACCCACCTCACACCCCTCACACACCTCACCCACTCACCCACTCGCTCACCCACCTCACTCAAATCACCCATCTCACCCACCTCACACACCTCACACACCTCACCCACCCACTGACTCGCTCACCCACATCACCCACTCACCCACTCACTCACCCACCTCACCCAAATCACCCATCTCTCCCACCTCACCCACCTCACCCACTTCACCCACTTCACCCACCTCACCCACCTCACCCACCTCACCCACTTCACCCACCTCACCCACTTCACCCACTTCATCCACCTCCCTCCTCAACCACACACTCACTCACCCACCTCAACCACACACTCACTCACTCAGCTCACCCACACACTTACTCACTCACCTTACCCACCTCACCCACACATTCACTCACCCACCTCACCCACTCATTCACCCACCTCACCCACCTCAACCACTCACCCACCTCACCCAAACTCTCACTCACCCACCTCACCCACCTCACCCACTTCACCCACCTCACCCACTTCACCCACCTCACCCACCTCACCCACCTCACCCACTTCACCCACCTCACCCACCTCACCCACACACACTCACCCAACTCACCGACCTCACCCAAACACTCACTCAGCCACCGCACCCACTCACCCACCGCACCCAACTCACCCACCTCACTCACTCACCCACCACACGCACCTCTCCCACTCACTCGCTCACCCACCTCACCCACTCACTCGCTCACCCACCTCACCCGCTCACCCAGCTCACCAACTGACTCACTCGCTCACCCAGCTCACCCACTGACTCACCCACCAACACACCTCACCCACTCACTCACTCACCCAACTCACCCACTCACTCGCTCACCCACCAACCCACCTCACCCTCGCACTCGCTCACCCACCATCCCCACCTCACCCAAACACCCACATCACCCACCTCACCCACTTCACCCTCCTCACTCACTCACCCACCACACCCACCTCTCCCACTAACTCGCTCACCCACCTCACCCACTCACCCAGCTCACCAACTGACTCACTCGCTCACCCAGCTCACCCACTGACTCACCCACCAACCCACCTCACTCACTCACTCGCTCACCCATCTCACCCACCTCACGCATTCACCCACTCGCTCGCTCACATCGCTCACCCACCTCACCTACCTCACCTACCTCACCCACTCACTCACCTCATCCACTCACCCGCTCACTCGCTCACCCACCTCACCCACCTCACCTACCTCACCCACTCACTCACTCACCCACATCACCCACCTCACTCACTCACACGCTTACCCACTCACTCGCTCACCCTGCTCACCCACTCACTCGCTCACCCACCTCACCCTCGCACTCTCTCACCCACCATCCCCACCTCACCCACTCACTCACTCACCCACATCACCCACCTCACCTACCTCACCCACTCACTCATCTCATCCACTCACCCGTCTCATCCACTCACCCACTCACCCACATCACCCACCTCACTCACTCACTCACTCACCCACCTCACGCACTCACCCACTCGCTCGCTCACAGTCGCTCACCCACCTCACCTACCTCACCCACTCACTCTCCTCATCCACTCACCCGTCTCATCCACTCACCCGCTCACTCGTTCACCCACCTCACCCACCTCACCCATTCACTCGCTCACCCAGCTCACCCACCCACTCGCTCACTCACCCACATCATCCACTCACTCACTCACCCACCTCACCCACTCACTCGCTCACCCACCTCACCCACTCACCCACCTCACCCACTCACCCACACACTCGCTCACCCACCTCACCTACCTCACCCACACACTCGCTCACCCACCTCACCCACCTCACCCACCTCACCCACTCACTCGCTCACCCACCTCACCCACTCACCCACCTCACCCACTCACCCACACACTCGCTCACCCACCTCACCCTCGCACTCGCTCTCCCACCATCCCCACCTCATCCACTCACTCACTCACCCACATCACCCACCTCACTCACTCACTCACTCACCCACTCACTCGCTCACTAGAGCGCTCACCCACCTCACCCACCTCACCTACCTCACCCACTCACTCACTCACCCACTCACCCGCTCACTCGCTCATCCACCTCACCCACCTCACCCACTCGCTCACTCGCTGACTCCCTCACCCACCTCACCCACTCATTCGCTCACCCACCTCACAGACCTCACCCACCTCACCCACCTCACCCACTTCACCCACCTCACCCACTTCACCCACCTCACTCACTCACCCACCTCACCCACTTCACCCACCTCACCCACCTCACCCATCTCACCCACCTCACCCACCTCACCCACTCACCCACCTCACCCACCTCAACCACTCACCCACCTCACCCAAACTCTCACTCACCCACCTCACTCACCTCACCCACTTCACGCACATCACCCACACACTCACTCACCCACCTCACCCACTCATTCACCCACCTCACTCACCCACCTCACCCACTCATTCGCTCACCCAACCTCACCCACCTCACTCACTTCACCCACCTCACCCACCTCACCCACTTCACCCACCTCACTCACTCACCCACCTCACCCACCTCACCCACTTCACCCACTTCACCCACCTCACTCACTCACCCACCTCACCCACTTCACCCACCTCACCCACCTCACCCATCTCACCCACCTCACCCACCTCACCCACTCACCCACCTCACCCACCTCACCCACCTCACCCACACACTCACTCACCTTACCCACCTCACCCACACACTCACTCACCCACCTTACCCACTCATTCACCCACCTCACCCACCTCAACCACTCACCCAGCTCACCCAAACTCTCACTCACCCACCTCACTCACCTCACCCACTTCACGCACATCACCCACACACTCACTCACCCACCTCACCCACTCATTCACCCACCTCACCCACCTCAACCACTCACCCACCTCACCCAAACTCTCACTCACCCACCTCAACCACCTCACCCACCTCACCCACTTCACCCACCTCACCCACCTCACCCTCCTCACCCACACACTCACCTCACCCACCTCACCCACCTCACCCACCTCACCCACCTCACCCGCTCACGCACTCACCCACCTCACCCTCCTCACCCACACACTCACTCACCAACCTCACCCACCTCACCCACCTCACCCACACACTCACCTCACCCACCTCACCCACCTCACCCATCTCACCCACCTCAACCACTCACCCAGCTCACCCAAACTCTCACTCACCCACCTCACTCACTCACCCACATCACCCACCTCACCCACCTCACCCACCTCACCCACTCACCCACCTCACCCACCTCAACCACTCACCCACCTCACCCAAACTCTCACTCACCCACCTCACTCACCTCACCCACTTCACGCACATCACCCACACACTCACTCACCCACCTCACCCACTCATTCACCCACCTCACTCACCCACCTCACCCACTCATTCGCTCACCCACCTCACCCACCTCACTCACTTCACCCACCTCACCCACCTCACCCACTTCACCCACCTCACTCACTCACCCACCTCACCCACTTCACCCACTTCACCCACCTCACTCACTCACCCACCTCACCCACTTCACCCACCTCACCCACCTCACCCATCTCACCCACCTCACCCACCTCACCCACACACTCACTCACCTTACCCACCTCACCCACACACTCACTCACCCACCTTACCCACTCATTCACCCACCTCACCCACCTCAACCACTCACCCAGCTCACCCAAACTCTCACTCACCCACCTCACTCACCTCACCCACTTCACGCACATCACCCACGCACTCACTCACCCACCTCACCCACTCATTCACCCACCTCACCCACCTCAACCACTCACCCACCTCACCCAAACTCTCACTCACCCACCTCAACCACCTCACCCACCTCACCCACTTCACCCACCTCACCCACCTCACCCTCCTCACCCACACACTCACCTCACCCACCTCACCCACCTCACCCACCTCACCCACCTCACCCGCTCACGCACTCACCCACCTCACCCTCCTCACCCACACACTCACTCACCAACCTCACCCACCTCACCCACCTCACCCACACACTCACCTCACCCACCTCACCCACCTCACCCATCTCACCCACCTCAACCACTCACCCAGCTCACCCAAACTCTCACTCACCCACCTCACTCACTCACCCACATCACCCACCTCACCCACTTCACCCACCTCACTCACTCACCCACCACACGCACCTCTCCCACTCACTCGCTCACCCACCTCACCCACTCGCTCACTCGCTGACTCGCTCACCCACCTCACCCACACACCCACCTTACCCACCTCACCCACCTCACCAATACACTCACCCACCTCACTCACCTCACCCACTCACCCATTCACCCACCTCAACAACCTCACCCGCTCACCCACCTCACCCACCTCACCAATACACTCACCCACCTCACCCAATCAATCACTCACCCACTTCACCCACCTCACCCACACACTCACCTCACCCACCTCACCCACTCACCCACCTCATCCACTCACTCATCAACTTCACCCACCTCAACCACTCACCCAGCTCACCCAAACTCTCACTCACCCACCTCACCCACCTCACCCACTTCACGCACCTCACCCACACACTCACTCACCCACCTCACCCACTCATTCACCCACCTCACCCACCTCAACCACTCACCCACCTCACCCACCTCACCCACCTCACCCAAACTCTCACTCACCCACCTCCACCACCTCACCCACTTCACCCACCTCACCCACCTCACCCACTTCACGCACCCCACCCACACACTCACTCACCCACCTCACCCACTCACTCACTCACTCGCTCACCCACCTCACCCACTCACTCATCCACCAACACACCTCACCCACTCACATGCTCACCCACCTCACTCACTCACTCGTTCACACACCTCACCCACACACTCGGTCACCCACCTCACCCACTCACTCGCTCACCCACCAACCCACCTCACCCTCGCACTCGCTCACCCACCATCCCCACCTCACCCACTCACTCACTCACTCACTCACCCACATCACCCACCTCACTCACTCACTCGCTCACCCATCTCACCCACCTCACGCACTCACCCACTCGCTCGCTCAATCGCTCACCCTCCTCACCTACCTCACCCACTCACTCACCTCATCCACTCACCCGCTCACTCGCTCACCCACCTCACCCACCTCACCTACCTCACCCACTCACTCACTCACCCACTTGCTCGCTCACTCGCTCACCCACCTCACCCACCTCACCTACCTCACCCACTCACTCACCTCATCCACTCACCTGCTCACTCGCTCACCCACCTCACCCACCTCACCCACTCACCCACTCACCCACTCACTCACCCAAATCACCCACCTCACCCACTCACCCGCTCACTCGCTCACTCGCTCACCCACCTCACCCTCACACTGGCTCACCCACCTCACCCACCCACACACTCGCTCACCCACCTCACCCACTGACCCACCAACCCACCTCACCCTCGCACTCGCTCTCCCACCATCCCCACCTCATCCACTCACTCACTCACCCACATCACCCACCTCACTCACTCACTCACTCACCCACTCACTCGCTCACTCGCTCACCCACCTCACCCACCTCACCTACCTCACCCACTCACTCACTCACCCACTCACCCGCTCACTCGCTCATCCACCTCACCCACCTCACCCACTCGCTCACTCGCTGACTCCCTCACCCACCTCACCCACTCATTCGCTCACCCACCTCACAGACCTCACCCACCTCACCCACCTCACCCACTTCACCCACCTCACCCACTCACTCACTCACCCACCTCACCCACTTCACCCACCTCACTCACTCACCCACCTCACCCACTTCACCCACCTCACCCACCTCACCCATCTCACCCACCTCACCCACCTCACCCACTCACCCACCTCACCCACCTCAACCACTCACCCACCTCACCCAAACTCTCACTCACCCACCTCACTCACCTCACCCACTTCACGCACATCACCCACACACTCACTCACCCACCTCACCCACTCATTCACCCACCTCACTCACCCACCTCAACCACCTCACCCAAACTCTCACTCACCCACCTCACCCACCTCACCCACCTCACCCACTTCACCCACCTCACCCACTCATTCGCTCACCCACCTCACCCACCTCACCCACTTCACCCACCTCACCCACCTCACCCACTTCACCCACCTCACTCACTCACCCACCTCACCCACCTCACCCGCCTCACCCACCTCACCAATACACTCACCCACCTCACCCAATCAATCACTCACCCACTTCACCCACCTCACCCACACACTCACCTCACCCACCTCACCCACTCACCCACCTCATCCACTCACTCATCAACTTCACCCACCTCAACCACTCACCCAGCTCACCCAAACTCTCACTCACCCACCTCACTCACCTCACCCACTTCACGCACCTCACCCACACACTCACTCACCCACCTCACCCACTCATTCACCCACCTCACCCACCTCAACCACTCACCCACCTCACCCACCTCACCCACCTCACCCAAACTCTCACTCACCCACCTCCACCACCTCACCCACTTCACCCACCTCACCCACCTCACCCACCTCACCCACCTCACCCACTTCACGCACCCCACCCACACACTCACTCACCCACCTTACCCACCTATTCACCCACCTCACCCACCTCACCCACACACACTCACCCAACACACCCACCTCACCCAAACACCCACATCACCCACCTCACCCACTTCACCCACCTCACTCTCTCACCCACCACACCCACCTCTCCCACTCACTCGCTCACCCACCTCACCCACTCACTCGCTCACCCACCTCACCCGCTCGCCCAGCTCACCAAGTGACTCACTCGCTCAGCCAGCTCACCCACTGACTCACCCACCAACACACCTCACCCACTCACTTACCCACCTCACTCACTCACTCGCTCACCCACCTCACCCACTCACTCACTCACTCGCTCACCCACCTCACCCACTCACTCGCTCACCCACCTCACCCACTCACTCGCTCACCCACCAACCCACCTCACCCTCGCACTCACTCACCCACCATCCCCACCTCACCCACTCACTCACTCACCCACATCACCCACCTCACTCACTCACTCGCTCACCCATCTCACCCACCTCACGCACTCACCCACTCGCTCGCTCCACTCGCTCACCCACCTCACCCACCTCACCCACACACTCACTCACCTTACCCACCTCACCCACACACTCACTCACCCACCTTACCCACTCATTCACCCACCTCACCCACCTCAACCACTCACCCACCTCACCCACACACTCACCTCACCCACCTCACCCACCTCACCCATCTCACCCACCTCAACCACTCACCCAGCTCACCCAAACTCTCACTCACCCAACTCACTCACCTCACCCACTTCACGCACATCACCCACACACTCACTCACCCACCTCACCCACTCATTCACCCACCTCACCCACCTCACCCACCTCACGCACTCACGCACTCACCCACCTCACCCTCCTCACCCACACACTCACTCACCAACCTCACCCACCTTACCCACCTCATCCACACACTCACCTCACCCACCTCACCCACCTCACCCACCTCACCCACTCACGCACTCACCCACCTCACCCTCCTCACCCACACACTCACTCACCAACCTCACCCACCTCACCCACCTCACCCACGTCACCCACACACTCACCTCACCCACCTCACCCACCTCACCCATCTCACCCACCTCAACCACTCGCCCAGCTCACCCAAACTCTCACTCACCCACCTCACTCACTCACCCACATCACCCACCTCACCCACTTCACCCACCTCACTCACTCACCCACCACACACACCTCTCCCACTCACTCGCTCACCCACCTCACCCACTCACTCGCTCACCCACCTCACCCACTCACCCACTCGCTCACCCACCTCACCCACTCGCTCACTCACTCACCCACCTCACCCACCTCACCCACTCGCTCACTCGCTGACTCGCTCACCCACCTCACCCACACACCCACCTTACCCACCTCACCCACCTCACCAATACACTCACCCACCTCACCCAATCAATCACTCACCCACTTCACCCACCTCACCCACTCACCCACCTCATCCACTCACTCATCAACCTCACCCACCTCACCCACCTCAACCACTCACCCACTCACCCACTCACCCACCTCACCCACCTCAACCACTCACCCAGCTCACCCAAACTCTCACTCACCCACCTCACCCACCTCACCCACTTCACGCACCTCACCCACACACTCACCCACCTCACTCACTCATTCACCCACCTCACCCACCTCACCCACTCACCCACCTCACCCAAACTCTCACTCACCCACCTCACCCACTTCATGCACCTCACCCACACACTCACTCACCCACCTCACCCACTCATTCACCCACCTCACCCACCTCACCCACCTCAACCACCTCACCCAAACTCTCACTCACCCACCTCCACAACCTTACCCACTTCACCCACCTCACCCACCTCACCCACCTCACCCACTTCACGCACCTCACCCACACACTCACTCACCCACCTTACCCACTCATTCACCCACCTCACCCACACACACTCACCCAACACACCCACCTCACCCAAACACCCACATCACCCACCTCACCCACTTCACCCACCTCACTCACTCACCCACCACACCCACCTCTCCCACTCACTCGCTCACCCATCTCACCCACTCACTCGCTCACCCACCTCACCCGCTCACGCAGCTCACCAAGTGACTCACTCCCTCACCCAGCTCACCCACTGACTCACCCACCAGCACACCTCACCCACTCACTTACTCACCCACCTCACTCACACCTTCACCCTGCTCACCCACTCACTCACTCACTCGCTCACCCACCTCACCCACTCACTCACTCACCAGCACACCTCACCCACTCACTCGCTCACCCACCTCACCCACTCACTCACTCACCCCACTCACCCCATTCACCCGCTCACCCACCTCACCCACTCACTCAGTCACTCGCTCACCCACCTCACCCACTCACCCACTCACCCAACTCGCTCACTCACTCACCCACCTCACCCACCTCACCCACTCGCTCACTCGCTGACTCGCTCACCCACCTCACCCACCTCACCCACTCACCCACTTCACCCGCCTCACTCACTCACCCACCTCACCCACTTCACCCACCTCACCCACCTCACCCACTTCACCCTCCTCACCCACTTCACCCACCTCACTCACTCACCCACCTCACCCACTTCACCCACCTCACCCACCTCACCCACTTCACCCACCTCACTCACTCACCCACCTCACCCACTTCACCCACCTCACCCACCTCACCCATCTCACCCACCTCACCCACTCACCCACTCACCCAATCACCCACCTCACCAATACACTCACCCACCTCACCCAATCAATCACTCACCCACTTCACCCCCCTCACCCACTTCACCCACCTCACCCACACACTCACCTCACCCACACACTCATCAACTTCACCCACCTCACCAATACACTCACCCACCTCACCCACTCACCCACCTTACCCACCTCACCCACCTCACCAATACACTCACCCACCTCACCCACCTCACCAATACACTCACCCACGTCACCCAATCAATCACTCACCCACTTCACCCACCTCACCCACACACTCACCTCACCCACCTCACCCACCTCACCCACTCACCCACCTCACCCACTTCACCCACCTCACCCACACACTCACCTCACCCACCTCACCCACCTCACCCACACACTCACCTCACCCACCTCACCCACCTCACCCACTTCACCCACACACTCACCTTACCCACCTCACCCACCTCACCCACACACTCACCTCACACACCTCACCCACCTCACCCACCTCACCCACCTCACCCACTCACCCACCTCACCCACCTCACCCACCTCACCCACCCCACTCGCTCACCCACTCGCTCACCCACCTCAACCACCTCACCCACTGACCCACAGCACCCACCTCACCCGCGCACTCTCTCACCCACCTCACCCACCTCACCCACTCACCCACCTCACTCACCCACCTCACCCACTCACCAACTCACCCACCTCACCCACACACTCGCTCACCCACCTCACCTACCTCACCCACTCACCCACTCACTCACCCACCTCACCCACTCACCAACTCACCCACTCACCCACTCACCCACTCACTCGCTCACCCACCAACCCACCTCACCCTCGCACTGGCTCACCCACCATCCCCACCTCACCCACTCACTCACTCACCCACCTCACCCACCCCACTCGCTCACCCACTCGCTCACCCACCTCAACCACCTCACCCACTCGCTCACCCACCTCAACCACCTCACCCAATGACCCACTCACTCACCTCACCCACTGACCCACAGCACCCACCTCACCCACCTCATCCACTCACTCACCTCACCCACTGACCCACCTCACCCACCTCACCCACTTCACCCACACACTCACCTTACCCATCTCACCCACCTCACCAATACACTCACCCACCTCATCCACTCATCCACCTTACCCACCTCACCCACCTCACCAATACACTCACCCACCTCACCCAATCAATCACTCACCCACATCACCCACCTCACCCACTCACCCACCTCATCTACTCACTCATCAACCTCACCCACCTCACCCACCTCAACCACTCACCCAGCTCACCCAAACTCTCACCCACCTCACTCACTCACCCACCTCACCCAACTCACCCACTTCACCCACCTCACTCACTCACCCACTTCACCCACCTCACCCACCTCACCCATCTCACCCACCTCACCCACTCACCCACTCACCCACCTCACCCACCTCACCCACTTCACCCACACACTCACCTTACCCACCTCACCCACCTCACCAATACACTCACCCACCTCACTCACTCACCCACACCCACTCACCCACCTCACCAACCTCACCCGCTCACCCACCTCACCCACCTCACCCACTTCACCCACACACTCACCTTACCCACCTCACCCACCTCACCAATACACTCACCCACCTCACTCACCTCACCCACCTTACCAACCTCACCCACCTCACTCACCTCACCCACTCACCCACCTCACCCACCTCACCAATACACTCACCCCACCTCACTCACTCACCCACTCACCCACCTCACCAACCTCACCCGCTCACCCACCTCACCCACCTCACCCACTTCACCAATACACTCACCCACCTCACCCACCTCACCCACTTCACCCACCTCACTCACTCACCCACCTCACCCACTTCACCCACCTCACCCATCTCACCCACCTCACCCACCTCACCCACTCACCCACCTCACCCACCTCAACCACTCACCCAGCTCACCCAAACTCTCACCCACCTCACCCACCTCACCCACTTCACGCATATCACCCACACACTCACTCACCCACCTCACCCACTCATTCACCCACCTCACTCACCCACCTCACCCACCTCACCCAAACTCTCACTCACCCACCTCACTCACTCACTCACCTCACCCACTCATTCACCCACCTCACCCACTCATTCACCCACCTCACCCACTCACCCACTCACCCACCTCACCCTCCTCACCCACTCACCCACCTCACCCACCTCACCCACCTCACCCACACACTCACCTCACCCACCTTACCCACTCACCCACCTCACCCAAACTCTCACTCACCCACCTCACCCACACACTCACTCACCCACCTCACCCACTCACCTACTCACCCACCTCACGCTCAACCACACACTCACTCACTCACCTCACCCACACTCTTACTCACCTTACCCACCTCACCCACACACTCACTCACCCACTCACCCACTCATTCACCCTCCTCACCCACCTCAGCCACTCACCCACCTCATCCAAACTCTCACTCACCCACCTCAACCACCTCACCCACTTCACCCACCTCACCCACTTCACCCACTTCACCCACCTCACCCTCCTCAACCACACACTCACTCACCCACCTCACCCACTCACCCACCTCAACCACACGCTCACTCACTCACCTCACCCACCTCACCCACCTCACCCTCCTCAACCACACACTTACTCACCCACCTCACCCACTCACCCACTCACCCACCTCAACCACACACTCACTCACTCACCTCACCCACACACTCACTCACCTTACCCACCTCACCCACACACTCACTCACCCACCTCACCCACTCATTCACCCACCTCACCCACCTCAACCACTCACCCACCTCACCCAAACTCTCACTCACCCACCTCAACCACCTCACCCACTTCACACACCTCACCCACTTCACCCACCTCACCCACCTCACCCACGTCAACCACCTCACCCACTTCACCCTCTTCACCCACCTCACCCACTTCACCCACCTCACCCACTCGCTCACTCGCTGACTCACTCACTCACCTCACCCACTCATTCGCTCACCCACTTCACACACCTCACCCACTTCACCCACCTCACCCACCTCACCCACGTCAACCACTCACCCACCTCACCCACCTCACCCACGTCAACCACCTCACCCACTTCACCCTCTTCACCCACCTCACCCACTTCACCCACCTCACCCACCTCACCCACCTCACCCACACACACTCACCCAACACACCCACCTCACCCAAACACCCACATCACCCACCTCACCCACTTCACCCACCTCACTCACTCACCCACCACACCCACCTCTCCCACTCACTCGCTCACCCACCTCACCCACTCACTCGTTCACCCTCCTCACCCGCTCACCCAGCTCACCAAGTGACTCACTCGCTCACGCAGCTCACCCACTGACTCACCCACCAACACACCTCACCCACTCACTTACTCACCCACCTCACTCACTCACTCACCCACCTCACCCACTCACTCACTCACTCGCTCACCCACCTCACCCACTCACTCGCTCACCCACCAACCCACCTCACCCTCGCACTCGCTCACCCACCATCCCCACCTCACCCACTCACTCACCTCACCCACATCACCCACCTCACTCACTCACTCGCTCACTCATCTCACCCACCTCACGCACTCACCCACTCGCTCGCTCACTCGCTCACCCACCTCACCCACCTCACCTACCTCACCCACTCACTCACCTCATCCACTCACCCGCTCACTCGCTCACCCACCTCACCCACCTCACCCACTCACCCACTCACTCACCCAAATCACCCACCTCACCCACTCACTCGCTCACATCGCTCACCCACCTCACCCACTCACTCGCTCACCCACCTCACCCACCCACTCACTCACTCACCCACCTCACCCACTCACTTGCTCACCCACCAACCCACCTCACCCACACACTCGCTCACCCACCTCACCCACTCACCCACCAACCCACCTCACCCTCGCACTCGCTCACCCACCATCCCCACCTCATCCACTCACTCACTCACCCACATCACCCACCTCACTCACTCACTCACTCATCCACTCACTCGCCCACTCGCTCACCCACCTCACCCACCTCACCTACCTCACCCACTCACTCACCACACCCACCTCTCCCACTCACTCACTCACCCACCTCACCCACTCACTTGCTCACCCATCTCACCCACCTCACCCAATCACTCGCTCACTCGCTCACCCACCTCACCCACCTCACCTACCTCACCCACTCACTCATCTCATCCACTCACCCGTCTCGTCCACTCACCCCGCTCACTCGCTCACCCACCTCACCCACTCACCTGTTCAATCGCTTACTCTCTCACCCACCTCACCCACTCACCCACTCACCCACTCGCTCACCCACCTAACCCACTCACCCCACTCGCTCACTCACTCACCCACCTCACCCACCTCACCCACTCGCTCACTCGCTGACTTGCTCACCCACCTCACCCACTCATTCGCTCACCCACCTCACACACCTCACCCACTCACCCACCTCACTCACTCACCCACCTCACCCACCTCACCCACTCACCCACTCACCCACTCACTCACCCAAATCACCCACTTCACCCACCTCACCCACCTCACCCACTTCACCCACCTCACCCACCTCACCCACTCGCTCACTCGCTGACTCGCTCACCCACCTCACCCATTCATTCGCTCACCCACCTCACACACCTCACCCACTTCACCCACCTCACTCACTCACCCACCTCACCCACTTCACCCACCTCACCCACCTCACCCACTTCACCCACCTCACTCTCACCCACCTCACCCACCTCACCCACCTCACCCATCTCACCCACCTCACCCACTCACCCACCTCACCCACCTCACCCACTTCACCTACACACTCACCTTACCCACCTCACCCACCTCACCAATACACTCACCCACCTCACCCACTCACCCACCTTACCCACCTCACCCACCTCACCAATACACTCACCCACCTCACCCAATCAATCACTCACCCACTTCACCCACCTCACCCACCTCACCCACACACTCACCTCACCCACACACTCACCTTTCCAACCTCACCCACCTCACCCACACACTCACCTCACCCACCTCACCCACCTCACCCACCCCCACTCGCTCACCCACTCGCTCACCCACCTCAACCACCTCACCCACGTCACCCACCTCACCCACTCACCCACCTCATCCACTCACTCATCAACCTCACCCACCTCAACCACTCACCCAGCTCACCCAAACTCTCACTCACCCACCTCACCCACTTCACGCACCTCACCCACACACTCACTCACCCACCTTACCCAATCATTCACCCACCTCACCCACCTCAACCACTCACCCACCTCACCCAAACTCTCACTCACCCACCTCCACCACCTCACCCACCTCACCCACCTCAACCACTCACCCACCTCACCCACACACACTCACGCACCTCACTCACCTTACCCACTTCACGCACCTCACCCACACACTCACTCACCCACCTCACCCACTCATTCACCCACCTCACCCACCTCAACCACTCACCCAGCTCACCCAAACTCTCACTCACCCACCTCACTCACCTCACCCACTTCACGCACATCACCCACACACTCACTCACCCACCTCACCCACTCATTCACCCACCTCATCCACCTCAACCACTCACCCACCTCACCCAAACTCTCACTCACCCACCTCACCCACTCATTCACCCACCTCACTCACCCACCTCAACCACCTCACCCAAACTCTCACTCACCCACCTCACCCACCTCACCCACCTCACCCACTTCACCCACTTCACCCACTTCACCCACCTCCCTCCTCAACCACACACTCACTCACCCACCTCACCCACTCACCCACTCACTCACCTCATCCACTCACCCGCTCACTCGCTCACTCGCTCACCCACCTCACCCACCTCACCCACGTCACCCACTCACCCACTCACCCACTCACTCACCCAAATCACCCACCTCACCCACTCACCCACTCACTCGCTCACTCGCTCACCCACCTCACCCACTCACTCGCTCACCCACCTCACCCACCCACACTCACTCACCCACCACACCCACCTCTCCCACTCACTCGCTCACCCACCTCACCCACTCACTCGTTCACCCTCCTCACCCGCTCACCCAGCTCACCAAGTGACTCACTCGCTCACGCAGCTCACCCACTGACTCACCCACCAACACACCTCACCCACTCACTTACTCACCCACCTCACTCACTCACTCACCCACCTCACCCACTCACTCACTCACTCGCTCACCCACCTCACCCACTCACTCGCTCACCCACCAACCCACCTCACCCTCGCACTCGCTCACCCACCATCCCCACCTCACCCACTCACTCACCTCACCCACATCACCCACCTCACTCACTCACTCGCTCACTCATCTCACCCACCTCACGCACTCACCCACTCGCTCGCTCACTCGCTCACCCACCTCACCCACCTCACCTACCTCACCCACTCACTCACCTCATCCACTCACCCGCTCACTCGCTCACCCACCTCACCCACCTCACCCACTCACCCACTCACTCACCCAAATCACCCACCTCACCCCACTCACTCGCTCACCTCGCTCACCCACCTCACCCACTCACTCGCTCACCCACCTCACCCACCCACTCACTCACTCACCCACCTCACCCACTCACTTGCTCACCCACCAACCCACCTCACCCACACACTCGCTCACCCACCTCACCCACTCACCCACCAACCCACCTCACCCTCGCACTCGCTCACCCACCATCCCCACCTCATCCACTCACTCACTCACCCACATCACCCACCTCACTCACTCACTCACTCATCCACTCACTCGCCCACTCGCTCACCCACCTCACCCACCTCACCTACCTCACCCACTCACTCACCACACCCACCTCTCCCACTCACTCACTCACCCACCTCACCCACTCACTTGCTCACCCATCTCACCCACCTCACCCAATCACTCGCTCACTCGCTCACCCACCTCACCCACCTCACCTACCTCACCCACTCACTCATCTCATCCACTCACCCGTCTCGTCCACTCACCCGCTCACTCGCTCACCCACCTCACCCACTCACCTGTTCAATCGCTTACTCTCTCACCCACCTCACCCACTCACCCACTCACCCACTCGCTCACCCACCTAACCCACTCACCCCACTCGCTCACTCACTCACCCACCTCACCCACCTCACCCACTCGCTCACTCGCTGACTTGCTCACCCACCTCACCCACTCATTCGCTCACCCACCTCACACACCTCACCCACTCACCCACCTCACTCACTCACCCACCTCACCCACCTCACCCACTCACCCACTCACCCACTCACTCACCCAAATCACCCACTTCACCCACCTCACCCACCTCACCCACTTCACCCACCTCACCCACCTCACCCACTCGCTCACTCGCTGACTCGCTCACCCACCTCACCCATTCATTCGCTCACCCACCTCACACACCTCACCCACTTCACCCACCTCACTCACTCACCCACCTCACCCACTTCACCCACCTCACCCACCTCACCCACTTCACCCACCTCACTCTCACCCACCTCACCCACCTCACCCACCTCACCCATCTCACCCACCTCACCCACTCACCCACCTCACCCACCTCACCCACTTCACCTACACACTCACCTTACCCACCTCACCCACCTCACCAATACACTCACCCACCTCACCAACTCACCCACCTTACCCACCTCACCCACCTCACCAATACACTCACCCACCTCACCCAATCAATCACTCACCCACTTCACCCACCTCACCCACCTCACCCACACACTCACCTCACCCACACACTCACCTTTCCAACCTCACCCACCTCACCCACACACTCACCTCACCCACCTCACCCACCTCACCCACCCCCACTCGCTCACCCACTCGCTCACCCACCTCAACCACCTCACCCACGTCACCCACCTCACCCACTCACCCACCTCATCCACTCACTCATCAACCTCACCCACCTCAACCACTCACCCAGCTCACCCAAACTCTCACTCACCCACCTCACCCACTTCACGCACCTCACCCACACACTCACTCACCCACCTTACCCACTCATTCACCCACCTCACCCACCTCAACCACTCACCCACCTCACCCAAACTCTCACTCACCCACCTCCACCACCTCACCCACCTCACCCACACACTCACTCACCCACCTTACCCAATCATTCACCCACCTCACCCACCTCAACCACTCACCCACCTCACCCAAACTCTCACTCACCCACCTCCACCACCTCACCCACCTCACCCACCTCAACCACTCACCCACCTCACCCACACACACTCACGCACCTCACTCACCTTACCCACTTCACGCACCTCACCCACACACTCACTCACCCACCTCACCCACTCATTCACCCACCTCACCCACCTCAACCACTCACCCAGCTCACCCAAACTCTCACTCACCCACCTCACTCACCTCACCCACTTCACGCACATCACCCACACACTCACTCACCCACCTCACCCACTCATTCACCCACCTCATCCACCTCAACCACTCACCCACCTCACCCAAACTCTCACTCACCCACCTCACCCACTCATTCACCCACCTCACTCACCCACCTCAACCACCTCACCCAAACTCTCAATCACCCACCTCACCCACCTCACCCACCTCACCCGCTTCACCCACTTCACCCACTTCACCCACCTCCCTCCTCAACCACACACTCACTCACCCACCTCACCCACTCACCCACTCACTCACCTCATCCACTCACCCGCTCACTCGCTCACTCGCTCACCCACCTCACCCACCTCACCCACGTCACCCACTCACCCACTCACCCACTCACTCACCCAAATCACCCACCTCACCCACTCACCCACTCACTCGCTCACTCGCTCACCCACCTCACCCACTCACTCGCTCACCCACCTCACCCACCCACACTCACTCACCCACCTCACCCACTCACTTGCTCACCCACCAACCCACCTCACCCACTCACTTGCTCACCCACCTCACCCACTCACCCACCTCACCCACTCACCCACACACTCGCTCACCCACCTCACCCACTCACCCACACACTCGCTCACCCACATCACCCACCTCACTCACTCACTCACTCACCCACTCACCCCACTCGCTCTCTCAATCACCCACCTCACCCACCTCACCCACTTGCTCACTCGCTGACTCGCTCACCCACCTCACCCATCTCACCCACTCATTCGCTCACCCACCTCACACACCTCACCCACTTCACCCACCTCACCCACCTCACCCACCTCACCCACTCGCTCACTCGCTGACTCACTCACTCACCTCACCCACTCATTCGCTCACCCACCTCACACACCTCACCCACTTCACCCACCTCACTCACTCACCCACCTCACCCACTTCACCCACCTCACCCACCTCACCCACTCACCCACCTCACCCACTCACCCACTTCACCCACACACTCACCTTACCCACCTCACCCACCTCACCAATACACTCACCCACCTCACTCACTCACCCACTCACCCACTCACCCATCTCACCAACCTCACCCGCTCACCCACCTCACCCACTTCACCCACACACTCACCTTACCCACCTCACCCACCTCACCAATAGACTCACCCACCTCACTCACCTCACCCACCTTACCCACCTCACCCACCTCACCAACCTCACCCGCTCACCCACCTCACTCACCTCACCCACCTTACCCACCTCACCCACCTCACCAATACACTCACCCACCTCACTCACCTCACCCACTTCACCCACCTCACTCACCCACTCACCCACCTCACCAACCTCACCCGCTCACCCCCCTCACCCACCTCACCCACCGTACCCACCTCACCCACCTCACCAATACACTCCCCCACCTCACCCACTCACCCACCGTACCCACCTCACCCACCTCACCAATACACTCCCCCACCTCACCCAATCACTCACCCACTTCACCCATCTCACCCACCTCACCCACACACTCACTTACCCACCTCACCCACCTCACCCACTTCACCCATACACTCACCTTACCCACCTCACCCACCTCACCAATACACTCACCCACCTCACCCACTCACCCACCTTACCCACCTCACCCACCTCACCAATACACTCACCCACCTCACCCAATCAATCACTCACCCACTTCACCAACCTCACCCACACACTCACCTTACCCACCTCACCCACCTCACCCACACACTCACCTCACCCACCTCACTCACCTCACCCACCTCACCCACTCACCCACCTCACCCACCTCACCCACCCCACTCGCTCACCCACTCGCTCACGCACCTCAACCACCTCACCCACTGACCCACAGCACCCTCCTCACCCACACACTCTCTCACCCACCTCACCCACCTCACCCACTCACCCACCTCACCCACTCACTCACCCACCTCACCCACTCACCAACTCACCCACCTCACACACACACTCGCTCACCCCACCTCACCCACCTCACCCACTCACTCACCCACCTCACCCACTCACCAACTCACCCACTCACCCACTCACCCACTCACCCGCTCACCCACCAACCCACCTCACCCTCACACTGGCTCACCCACCGTCCCCACCTCACCCACTCACTCACTCACCCACCTCACCCACCCCACTCGCTCACCCACTCGCTCACCCACCTCAACCACCTCACCCACTCGCTCACCCACCTCAACCACCTCACCCAATGACCCACTCACTCACCTCACCCACTGACTCACAGCACCCACCTCATCCACTCATCCACCTTACCCACCTCACCCACCTCACCAATACACTCACCCACCTCACCCAATCAATCACTCACCCACTTCACCCACCTCACCCACTCACCCACCTCATCCACTCACTCATCAACCTCACCCACCTCACCCACCTCAACCACTCACCCAGCTCACCCAAACTCTCACTCACCCACCTCACCCACTTCACGCACCTCACCCACACACTCACTCACCCACCTTACCCACCCACCTCACCCACCTCACCCACCTCACCCACTCACCCACTCACTCACCCAAATCACCCACTTCACCCACCTCACCCACCTCACCCACTTCACCCACCTCACCCACCTCACCCACTCGCTCACTCGCTGACTCGCTCACCCACCTCACCCACCTCACCCACTCATTCGCTCACCCTCCTCACACACCTCACCCACTTCACCCACCTCACTCATTCACCCACCTCACCCACTTCACCCACTTCACCCACCTCACCCACTTCACCCACCTCACTCTCACCCACCTCACCCACTTCACCCACCTCACCCACCTCACCCATCTCACCCATCTCACCCATCTCACCCACTCACCCACCTCACCCACCTCACCCACTTCACCCACTTCACCCACACACTCACCTTACCCACCTCACCAATACACTCACCCACCTCACCCACTCACCCACCTTACCCACCTCACCCACCTCACCAATACACTCACCCACCTCACCAATCAATCACTCACCCACTTCACCCACCTCACCCACCTCACCCACACACTCACCTCACCCACACACTCACCTTTCCCACCTCACCCACCTCACACACACACTCACCTCACCCACCTCACCCACCTCACCCACCTCACCCACTCACCCACCTCACCCACCTCACCCACCCCCACTCGCTCACCCACTCGCTCACCCACCTCACCCACCTCACCCACTTCACCCACCTCACCCACTCACCCACCTCATCCACTCACTCATCAACCTCACCCACCTCAACCACTCACCCAGCTCACCCAAACTCTCACTCACCCTCCTCACCCACTTCACGCACCTCACCCACACACTCACTCACCCACCTTACCCAATCATTCACCCACCTCACCCACCTCAACCACTCACCCACCTCACCCAAACTCTCACTCACCCACCTCCACCACCTCACCCACCTCACCCACCTCAACCACTCACCCACCTCACCCACACACACTCACGCACCTCACTCACCTTACCCACTTCACGCGCCTCACCCACACACTCACTCACCCACCTCACCCACTCATTCACCCACCTCACCCACCTCAACCACTCACCCAGCTCACCCAAACTCTCACTCACCCACCTCACCCACCTCACCCACTTCACGCACATCACCCACACACTCACTCACCCACCTCACCCACTCATTCACCCACCTCATCCACCTCAACCACTCACCCACCTCACCCAAACTCTCATTCACCCACCTCCACCACCTCACCCACCTCACCCACTTCACCCACCTCACCCACTTCACTCACTTCACCCACCTCCCTCCTCAACCACACACTCACTCACCCACCTCACCCACACCCACTCACTCACCTCATCCACTCACCCGCTCACTCGCTCACCCACCTCACCCACCTCACCCACGTCACCCACTCACCCACTCACTGACCCAAATCACCCACCGCACCCACTCACTCGCTCACTCACTCACCCACCTCACCCACTCACTCGCTCACCCACCTCACCCACCCACACACTCACCCACCTCACCCACTCACTTGCTCACCCACCAACCCACCTCACCCACTCACTTGCTCACCCACCTCACCCACTCACCCACCTCACCCACTCACCCACACACTCGCTCACCCACATCACCTACCTCACTTACTCACTCACTCACCCACTCACCCCACTCGCTCACTCAATCACCCACCTCACCCACCTCACCCACTCGCTTACTCGCTGACTCGCTCACCCACCTCACCCATCTCACCCACTCATTCGCTCACCCACCTCACACACCTCACCCACTTCACCCACCTCACCCACTCGCTCACTCGCTGACTCACTCACTCACCTCACCCACTCATTCGCTCACCCACCTCACACACCTCACCCACTTCACCCACCTCACTCACTCACCCACCTCACCCACTTCACCCACCTCACCCACCTCACCCACTCACCCACCTCACCCACTCACCCACTTCACCCACACACTCACCTTACCCACCTCACCCACCTCACCAATACACTCACCCACCTCACTCTCTCACCCACTCACCCACTCACCCATCTCACCAACCTCACCCGCTCACCCACCTCACCCACCTCACCCACTTCACCCACACACTCACCTTACCCACCTCACCCACCTCACCAATACACTCACCCACCTCACTCACCTCACCCACCTTACCCACCTCACCCACCTCACCAACCTCACCCGCTCACCCACCTCACTCACCTCACCCACCTTACCCACCTCACCCACCTCACCAATACACTCACCCACCTCACTCACCTCACCCACTTCACCCACCTCACTCACTCACCCACTCACCCACTCACCCACCTCACCAACCTCACCCGCTCACCCCCCTCACCCACCTCACCCACTTCACCCACACACTCACCTTACCAATCTCACCCACCTCACCAATACACTCACCCACCTCACCCACTCACCCACCGTACCCACCTCACCCACCTCACCAATACACTCACCCACCTCACCCAATCACTCACCCACTTCACCCATCTCACCCACCTCACCCACACACTCACTTACCCACCTCACCCACCTCACCCACTTCACCCACACACTCACCTTACCCACCTCACCCACCACACCAATACACTCACCCACCTCACCCACTCACCCACCTTACCCACCTCACCCACCTCACCAATACACTCACCCACCTCACCCAATCAATCACTCACCCACTTCACCAACCTCACCCACACACTCACCTTACCCACCTCACCCACACACTCACCTCACCCACCTCACTCACCTCACCCACCTCACCCACTCACCCACCTCACCCACCCCACTCGCTCACCCACTCGCTCACGCACCTCAACCACCTCACCCACTGACCCACAGCACCCTCCTCACCCACACACTCTCTCACCCACCTCACCCACTCACCCACCTCACCCACTCACTCACCCACCTCACCCACTCACCAACTCACCCACCTCACCCACACACTCGCTCACCCACCTCACCCACCTCACCCACCTCACCCACCTCACCCATTCACTCACCCACCTCACCCACTCACCAACTCACCCACTCACCCACTCACCCACTCACTCGCTCACCCACCAACCCACCTCACCCTCACACTGGCTCACCCACCGTCCCCACCTCACCCACTCACTCACTCACCCACCTCACCCACCCCACTCGCTCACCCACTCGCTCACCCACCTCAACCACCTCACCCACTCGCTCACCCACCTCAACCACCTCACCCAATGACCCACTCACTCACCTCACCCACTGACCCACAGCACCCACCTCATCCACTCATCCACCTTACCCACCTCACCCACCTCACCAATACACTCACCCACCTCACCCAATCAATCACTCACCCACTTCACCCACCTCACCCACTCACCCACCTCATCCACTCACTCATCAACCTCACCCACCTCACCCACCTCAACCACTCACCCAGCTCACCCAAACTCTCACTCACCCACCTCACCCACTTCACGCACCTCACCCACACACTCACTCACCCACCTTACCCACTCATTCACCCACCTCACCCACCTCAACCACTCACCCAGCTCACCCAAACTCTCACTCACCCACCTCACCCACCTCACCCACTTCACGCACATCACCCACACACTCACTCACCCACCTCACCCACTCATTCACCCACCTCACTCACCTCAACCACCTCACCCAAACTCTCACTCACCCACCTCACCCACCTCACCCACCTCACCCACTTCACCCACTTCACCCACCTCACCCTCCTCAACCACACACTCACTCACCCACCTCACCCACTCACCCACTCACCCACCTCACCCACCTCACCCACACACTCACTCACTCACCTCACCCACCTCACCCACACACTCACTCACCCACCTCACCCACTCATTCACCCACCTCACCCACCTCAACCACTCACCCACCTCACCCACCTCACCCACCCCACCCACTCACCCACTCACCAACTCACCCACCACACCCACACACTCTCTCACCCACCTCACCCACCTCACCCACTCACCCACCCACTCACCCACTCACCCACTCACTCGCTCACCCACCAACCCACCTCAACCTCGCACTGGCTCACCCACTATCCCCACCTCACCCACTCACTCACTCACCCACCTCACCCACCCCACTCGCTCACCCACTCGCTCACCCACCTCAACCACCTCACCCACTCGCTCACCCACCTCAACCACCTCACCCAATGACCCACTCACTCACCTCACCCACTGACCCACTGCACCCACCTCACCCACCTCATCCACTCACCCACCTTACCCACCTCACCCACCTCACCAATACACTCACCCACCTCACCCAATCAATCACTCACCCACTTCACCCACCTCACCCACTCACCCACCTCATCCACTCACTCATCAACCTCACCCACCTCACCCACCTCAACCACTCACCCAGCTCACCCAAACTCTCACTCACCCACTTCACGCACCTCACCCACACACTCACTCACCCATCTCACCCACTCATTCACCCACCTCACCCACCTCAACCACTCACCCAGCTCACCCAAACTCTCACTCACCCACCTCACCCACTTCACACACATCACCCACACACTCACTCGCCCACCTCACCCACTCATTCACCCACCTCACTCACCCACCTCAACCACCTCACCCAAACTCTCACTCACCCACCTCACCCACTTCACCCACTGCACCCACCTCACCCTCCTCAACCACACACTCACTCATCCACCTCACCCACTCACCCACTCACCCACCTCAACCACACACTCACTCACTCACCTCACCCACACACTCACTCACCTTACCCACCTCACCCACACACTCACTCACCCACCTCACCCACTCTTTCACCCACCTCATCCACCTCACCCACACACTCACTCACCCACTCACTCACCCACCTCACCCACTCACCAACTCACCCACCTCACCCACTCACCCACTCACTCACCCACCTCACCCACTCACCAACTCACCCACTCACCCACTCACCCACTCACTCGCTCACCCACCAACCCACCTCACCCTCGCACTGGCTCACTCACAATCCCCACCTCACCCACTCACTCACTCACCCACCTCACCCACCCCACTCGCTCACCCACTCGCTCACCCACCTCAACCACCTCACCCACTCGCTCACCCACCTCAACCACCTCACCCAATGACCCACTCACTCACCTCACCCACTGACCTTCAGCACCCACCTCACCCACCTCATCCACTCACCCACCTTACCCACCTCACCCACCTCACCAATACACTCACCCACCTCACCCAATCAATCACTCACCCACTTCACCCACCTCACCCACTCACCCACCTCATCCACTCACTCATCAACCTCACCCACCTCACCCACCTCAACCACTCACCCAGCTCACCCAAACTCTCACTCACCCACCTCACCCACCTCACCCACTTCACGCACCTCACCCACACACTCACTCACCCAACTTACCCACTCATTCACCCACCTCAGCCACCTCAACCACTCACCCAGCTCACCCAAACTCTCACTCACCCACCTCACCCACTTCACGCACCTCATCCACACACTCACTCACCCACCTCACCCACTCATTCACCCACTCACCCACCTCAACCACTCACCCAGCTCACCCAAACTGTCACTCACCCACCTCACCCACTTCACGCACCTCACCCACACACTCATTCGCCCACCTCACCCACTCATTCACCCACCTCACTCACCCACCTCAACCACCTCACCCAAACTCTCACTCACCCACCTCACCCACTTCACCCACTTCACCCACCCACTTCACCCACTTCACCCACCTCACCCTCCTCAACCACACACTCACTCACCCACCTCACCCACTCACCCACCTCAACCACACACTCACTCACTCACCTCACCCACACACTCACTCACCTTACCCACCTCACCCACCTCACCCACACACTCACTCACCCACTCACCCACCCACCTCACCCACCTCACCCACCTCACCCACCTCAACCACCTCACCCACTTCATCCACCTCACCCACTTCACCCACTCATTCGCTTACCCACCTCGCCCACCTCACCCACTCATTCGCTCACTCACCCACCTCACCCACCTCACCCACCTCACCCACCTCACCCACTTCACCCACCTCACCCACTTCACCCACTTCACCCACCTCACCCACCTCACCCACCTCACCCACTTCACCCACCTCACTCACTCACCCACCTCACCCACTTCACCCACCTCACCCACCTCACCCATCTCACCCACCTCACCCACTTCACCCACCTCACCCACTCACCCACTCACCCACTCACCCACCTCACCAACCTCACCCGCTCACCCACCTCACCCACTTCACCCTGACACTCACCTTACCCACCTCACCCACCTCAACAATACACTCACCCACCTCACCCACTCACCCACCTTACCCACCTCACCCACCTCACCAATACACTCACCCACCTCACCCAATCAATCACTCACCCAATTCACCCACCTCACCCACCTCACCCACACACTCACCTCACCCACCTCACCCACCTCACCCACACACTCACCTCACCCACCTCACCCACTCACCCACCTTACCCACCTCACCCACCTCACCAATACACTCACCCACCTCACCCAATCAATCACTCACCCACTTCACCCCTCTCACCCACCTCACCCACACACTCACCTCACCCACCTCACCCACACACTCACCTCACCCACCTCACCCACCTAACCCACCTCACACACTCACCCACCTCACCCACTTCACCCACCTCACCCACCTCACCTACCTCACCCACCCCACTCGCTCACCCACTCGCTCACCCACCTCAACCACCTCACCCACTGACCCACCTCACCCACTCACCCACTCATTCACCCACCTCACCCACTCACCAATTCACCGACTCACCCACTCACCCACCCCACTCGCTCACCCACTCGCTCACCCACCTCAACCACCTCACCAACTCGCTCACCCACCTCAACCACCTCACCCACTGACCCACTCACTCACCTCACCCACTGACCCACAGCACCCACCGCACCCACCTCATCCACTCACTCACCTCACCCACCTCACCCACTTCACCAATACACTCACCCACCTCACCCAATCAATCGTTCACCCCACTTCACCCACCTCACCCACCTCACCCACACACTCACTCACCCACCTCACCCACCTCACCCACCTCACCCACTCACCCACCTCACCCACCTCACCCACCCCCACTCGCTCACCCACTCGCTCACCCACCTCACCCACCTCACCCACACACTCACTCATCCACCTCACCCACCTCACCCACACACTCACCTCACCCACCTCACCCACTCACCCACTCACCCACACACCCACCTCACCCACCTCACCCACACACTCACCTCACCCACCTCACCCACTCACTCACCTCACCCACTTCACCCACCTCAACCACTTCACCCACCTCACCCACACACTCACCTCACCCATACACTCACCTCACCCACCTCACCCACACACTCACTCACCCACCTCACCCACCTCACCCACACACTCACCTCACCCACCTCACCCACCTCACCCACCTCACCCACTCACCCACCTCACCCACCTCACCCACTTCACCCACCTCGCCCACACACTCACCTCACCCACCTCACCCACTCACCTACTCATCCACCTCACCCACACACCCACCTCACCCACCTCACCCACCTCACCACCTCACCCACACACTCACCTCACCCACCTCACCCACACACTCACCTCACCCACCTCACCCACCTCACCCACTCACCCACCTCACCCACCTCACCCACTTCACCCACCTCACCCACACACTCACCTCACCCACCTCACCCACTCACCCACTCATCCACCTCACCCACACACTCACCTCACCCACCTCACCCACCTCACCCACCTCACCCACTCACCCACCTCACCCACACACTCACCTCACCCACCTCACCCACTTCACCCACCTCACCCACCTCACCCACACACTCACCTCACCCACCTCACCCACCTCACCCACACACTCACCCATCTCACCCACCTCACCCACCTCACCCACCTCACCTTTCTCACCCACCTCACCCACACACTCACCTCACCCACCTCACCCACCTCACCCACTCACCCACTCACCCACACACTCACCTCACCCACCTCACCCACCTCACACTCCTCACCCACCTCACCCACCTCACACTCCTCACCCACCTCACCCACACACTCACCTCACCCACCTCACCCACCTCACCCGCATCACCCACACACTCACCTCACCCACCTCACCCACCTCACCCACCTCACACCTCACCCACCTCACCCACACACTCACCTCACCCACACACTCACCTCACCCACCTCAGCCACCTCACCCACCTCACCCACCTCACCCACACACTCACCTCACCCACCTCACCCAAATACTCACTCAAAAACCTCACCCACCTCACCCACTCACCCACCTCACCCACACACTCACCTCTCCCACCTCACCCAAATACTCACTCACCCACCTCACTCACCTCACCCACCTCACCCACCTCACCCACTCACCCACCTCACCCACACACTCACCTCACCCACCTCACCCAAATACTCACTCACCCACCTCACTCACCTCACCCACCTCACCCACTCACCCACCTCACCCACTCACCCACTCACCCACTCACTCATCAGCCTCACCCACTCACCCACCTCACCCACCTCACACCTCACCCACCTCACCCACACACTCATCTCACCCACCTCACCCACCTCACCCACCTCACCCACACACTCACCTCACCCTCCTCAGCCACCTCACCCACCTCACCCACCTCACCCACACACTCACCTCACCCACCTCACCCACCTCACCCACACACTCACTCACCCACCTCACCCACTCATTCACCCACCTCACCCACCTCAACCACTCACCCACCTCACCCACCTCACCCACCCCACCCACTCACCCACTCACCAACTCACCCACCACACCCACACACTCTCTCACCCACCTCACCCACCTCACCCACTCACCCACCCACTCACCCACTCACCCACTCACTCGCTCACCCACCAACCCACCTCAACCTCGCACTGGCTCACCCACTATCCCCACCTCACCCACTCACTCACTCACCCACCTCACCCACCCCACTCGCTCACCCACTCGCTCACCCACCTCAACCACCTCACCCACTCGCTCACCCACCTCAACCACCTCACCCAATGACCCACTCACTCACCTCACCCACTGACCCACTGCACCCACCTCACCCACCTCATCCACTCACCCACCTTACCCACCTCACCCACCTCACCAATACACTCACCCACCTCACCCAATCAATCACTCACCCACTTCACCCACCTCACCCACTCACCCACCTCATCCACTCACTCATCAACCTCACCCACCTCACCCACCTCAACCACTCACCCAGCTCACCCAAACTCTCACTCACCCACTTCACGCACCTCACCCACACACTCACTCACCCATCTCACCCACTCATTCACCCACCTCACCCACCTCAACCACTCACCCAGCTCACCCAAACTCTCACTCACCCACCTCACCCACTTCACACACATCACCCACACACTCACTCGCCCACCTCACCCACTCATTCACCCACCTCACTCACCCACCTCAACCACCTCACCCAAACTCTCACTCACCCACCTCACCCACTTCACCCACTGCACCCACCTCACCCTCCTCAACCACACACTCACTCATCCACCTCACCCACTCACCCACTCACCCACCTCAACCACACACTCACTCACTCACCTCACCCACACACTCACTCACCTTACCCACCTCACCCACACACTCACTCACCCACCTCACCCACTCTTTCACCCACCTCATCCACCTCACCCACACACTCACTCACCCACTCACTCACCCACCTCACCCACTCACCAACTCACCCACCTCACCCACTCACCCACTCACTCACCCACCTCACCCACTCACCAACTCACCCACTCACCCACTCACCCACTCACTCGCTCACCCACCAACCCACCTCACCCTCGCACTGGCTCACTCACAATCCCCACCTCACCCACTCACTCACTCACCCACCTCACCCACCCCACTCGCTCACCCACTCGCTCACCCACCTCAACCACCTCACCCACTCGCTCACCCACCTCAACCACCTCACCCAATGACCCACTCACTCACCTCACCCACTGACCTTCAGCACCCACCTCACCCACCTCATCCACTCACCCACCTTACCCACCTCACCCACCTCACCAATACACTCACCCACCTCACCCAATCAATCACTCACCCACTTCACCCACCTCACCCACTCACCCACCTCATCCACTCACTCATCAACCTCACCCACCTCACCCACCTCAACCACTCACCCAGCTCACCCAAACTCTCACTCACCCACCTCACCCACCTCACCCACTTCACGCACCTCACCCACACACTCACTCACCCAACCTACCCACTCATTCACCCACCTCAGCCACCTCAACCACTCACCCAGCTCACCCAAACTCTCACTCACCCACCTCACCCACTTCACGCACCTCATCCACACACTCACTCACCCACCTCACCCACTCATTCACCCACTCACCCACCTCAACCACTCACCCAGCTCACCCAAACTGTCACTCACCCACCTCACCCACTTCACGCACCTCACCCACACACTCATTCGCCCACCTCACCCACTCATTCACCCACCTCACTCACCCACCTCAACCACCTCACCCAAACTCTCACTCACCCACCTCACCCACTTCACCCACTTCACCCACCCACTTCACCCACTTCACCCACCTCACCCTCCTCAACCACACACTCACTCACCCACCTCACCCACTCACCCACCTCAACCACACACTCACTCACTCACCTCACCCACACACTCACTCACCTTACCCACCTCACCCACCTCACCCACACACTCACTCACCCACTCACCCACCCACCTCACCCACCTCACCCACCTCACCCACCTCAACCACCTCACCCACTTCATCCACCTCACCCACTTCACCCACTCATTCGCTTACCCACCTCGCCCACCTCACCCACTCATTCGCTCACTCACCCACCTCACCCACCTCACCCACCTCACCCACCTCACCCACTTCACCCACCTCACCCACTTCACCCACTTCACCCACCTCACCCACCTCACCCACCTCACCCACTTCACCCACCTCACTCACTCACCCACCTCACCCACTTCACCCACCTCACCCACCTCACCCATCTCACCCACCTCACCCACTTCACCCACCTCACCCACTCACCCACTCACCCACTCACCCACCTCACCAACCTCACCCGCTCACCCACCTCACCCACTTCACCCTGACACTCACCTTACCCACCTCACCCACCTCAACAATACACTCACCCACCTCACCCACTCACCCACCTTACCCACCTCACCCACCTCACCAATACACTCACCCACCTCACCCAATCAATCACTCACCCAATTCACCCACCTCACCCACCTCACCCACACACTCACCTCACCCACCTCACCCACCTCACCCACACACTCACCTCACCCACCTCACCCACTCACCCACCTTACCCACCTCACCCACCTCACCAATACACTCACCCACCTCACCCAATCAATCACTCACCCACTTCACCCCTCTCACCCACCTCACCCACACACTCACCTCACCCACCTCACCCACACACTCACCTCACCCACCTCACCCACCTAACCCACCTCACACACTCACCCACCTCACCCACTTCACCCACCTCACCCACCTCACCTACCTCACCCACCCCACTCGCTCACCCACTCGCTCACCCACCTCAACCACCTCACCCACTGACCCACCTCACCCACTCACCCACTCATTCACCCACCTCACCCACTCACCAATTCACCGACTCACCCACTCACCCACCCCACTCGCTCACCCACTCGCTCACCCACCTCAACCACCTCACCAACTCGCTCACCCACCTCAACCACCTCACCCACTGACCCACTCACTCACCTCACCCACTGACCCACAGCACCCACCGCACCCACCTCATCCACTCACTCACCTCACCCACCTCACCCACTTCACCAATACACTCACCCACCTCACCCAATCAATCGTTCACCCACTTCACCCACCTCACCCACCTCACCCACACACTCACTCACCCACCTCACCCACCTCACCCACCTCACCCACTCACCCACCTCACCCACCTCACCCACCCCCACTCGCTCACCCACTCGCTCACCCACCTCACCCACCTCACCCACACACTCACTCATCCACCTCACCCACCTCACCCACACACTCACCTCACCCACCTCACCCACTCACCCACTCACCCACACACCCACCTCACCCACCTCACCCACACACTCACCTCACCCACCTCACCCACTCACTCACCTCACCCACTTCACCCACCTCAACCACTTCACCCACCTCACCCACACACTCACCTCACCCATACACTCACCTCACCCACCTCACCCACACACTCACTCACCCACCTCACCCACCTCACCCACACACTCACCTCACCCACCTCACCCACCTCACCCACCTCACCCACTCACCCACCTCACCCACCTCACCCACTTCACCCACCTCGCCCACACACTCACCTCACCCACCTCACCCACTCACCTACTCATCCACCTCACCCACACACCCACCTCACCCACCTCACCCACCTCACCACCTCACCCACACACTCACCTCACCCACCTCACCCACACACTCACCTCACCCACCTCACCCACCTCACCCACTCACCCACCTCACCCACCTCACCCACTTCACCCACCTCACCCACACACTCACCTCACCCACCTCACCCACTCACCCACTCATCCACCTCACCCACACACTCACCTCACCCACCTCACCCACCTCACCCACCTCACCCACTCACCCACCTCACCCACACACTCACCTCACCCACCTCACCCACTTCACCCACCTCACCCACCTCACCCACACACTCACCTCACCCACCTCACCCACCTCACCCACACACTCACCCATCTCACCCACCTCACCCACCTCACCCACCTCACCTTTCTCACCCACCTCACCCACACACTCACCTCACCCACCTCACCCACCTCACCCACTCACCCACTCACCCACACACTCACCTCACCCACCTCACCCACCTCACACTCCTCACCCACCTCACCCACCTCACACTCCTCACCCACCTCACCCACACACTCACCTCACCCACCTCACCCACCTCACCCGCATCACCCACACACTCACCTCACCCACCTCACCCACCTCACCCACCTCACACCTCACCCACCTCACCCACACACTCACCTCACCCACACACTCACCTCACCCACCTCAGCCACCTCACCCACCTCACCCACCTCACCCACACACTCACCTCACCCACCTCACCCAAATACTCACTCAAAAACCTCACCCACCTCACCCACTCACCCACCTCACCCACACACTCACCTCTCCCACCTCACCCAAATACTCACTCACCCACCTCACTCACCTCACCCACCTCACCCACCTCACCCACTCACCCACCTCACCCACACACTCACCTCACCCACCTCACCCAAATACTCACTCACCCACCTCACTCACCTCACCCACCTCACCCACTCACCCACCTCACCCACTCACCCACTCACCCACTCACTCATCAGCCTCACCCACTCACCCACCTCACCCACCTCACACCTCACCCACCTCACCCACACACTCATCTCACCCACCTCACCCACCTCACCCACCTCACCCACACACTCACCTCACCCTCCTCAGCCACCTCACCCACCTCACCCACCTCACCCACACACTCACCTCACCCACCTCACCCAAATACTCACCCACCTCACCCACCTCACCCACTCACACACCTCACCCACACACTCACCTCTCCCACCTCACCCACTCACCCACCTCATCCACTAACCCACTCACCAACTCACCCACTCACCCACTCACTCATCAACCTCACCCACTCACCCACTCACTCATCAACCTCACCCACTCACCCACCTCACCCACTCACCCACCTCACCAACACACTCACCCACCTCACCCAATCAATCACTCACCCACGTCACCCACCTCACCCCCTCACCCACTCACCCACTTCACCCACCTCACCCACACACTCACCTCACCCACCTCACCCACCTCACCCGCATCACCCACACACTCACCTCACCCACCTCACCCACCTCACCCACCTCACCCACCTCACCCACACATTCACCTCACCCACCTCACCCACCTCACCCACCTCACCCACCTCACACCTCACCCACCTCACCCACACACTCACCTCACCCATCTCACCCACCTCACCCACACACTCACCTCACCCACCTCAGCCACCTCACCCACCTCACCCACACACTCACCTCACCCACCTCACCCAAATACTCACTCACCCACCTCACCCACTCACCCACCTCACCCACACACTCACCTCTCCCACCTCACCCAAATACTCACTCACCCACCTCACTCACCTCACCCACCTCACCCACTCACCCACCTCACCCACGCACTCACCTCACCCACCTCACCCAAATACTCACTCACCCACCTCACTCACCTCACCCACTCACCCACTCACCCACCTCACCCACTCACCCACTCACTCATCAGCCTCACCCACTCACCCACCTCACCCACCTCACACGTCACCCACCTCACCCACACACTCACCTCACCCACCTCACCCACCTCACCCACCTCACCCACACACTCACCTCACCCACCTCAGCCACCTCACCCACCTCACCCACCTCACCCACACACTCACCTCACCCACCTCACCCAAATACTCACTCACCCACCTCACCCACCTCACCCACTCACACACCTCACCCACACACTCACCTCTCCCACCTCACCCACTCACCCACCTCATCCACTAACCCACTCACCAACTCACCCACTCACCCACTCACTCATCAACCTCACCCACTCACCCACTCACCCACTCACTCATCAACCTCACCCACTCACCCACCTCACCCACTCACCCACTCACCCACCTCACCCACCTCACCAACACACTCACCCACCTCACCCAATCAATCACTCACCCACATCACCCACTCACCCACTCACCCACTCACCCACCTCACCCACCTCACCCACCTCACCAACACACTCACCCACCTCACCCAATCAATCACTCACCCACCTCACCCACCTCACCCACTCACCCACCTTATCCACTGACCCACTCACCAACTCACCCACTCACCCACTCACTCATCAACCTCACCCACTCACCCACCTCATCCACTCACCCACTCACCAACTCACCCACTCACCCACTCACTCATCAACCTCACTCACTCACCCACTCACCCACTCACTCATCAACCTCACCCACTCACCCACCTCACCCACTCACCCACTCACCCACTCACTCATCAACCTCACCCACTCACCCAACTCACCCACTCACCCACTCACCCACCTCATCCACTGACCCACTCACTCACTCACCCACCTCACCCACTCACCCACCTCACCCACTGACCCACTCACCAACTCACCCACTCACCCACTCACTCATCAACCTCACCCACTAACCCACCACACCCACCTCACCCACTTCACCCACCTCACCCACACACTCACCTCACCCACGTCACCCACTCACCCACTCATCCACCTCACCCACACACTCACCTCACCCACCTCACCCACCTCACCCACCTCACCCACCCACTCACCTCACCCACCTCACCCACCTCACCCACTCACCCACTCAGCCACCTCACCCACACACTCACCTCACCCACCTCACCCACCTCAGCCACCTCACCCACACACTCACCTCACCCACCTCACCCACACACTCACCTCACCCACCTCACCCACCTCACCAACCTCACCCACCTCACCCACCTCACCCACACACTCACCTCACCCACCTCAACTATCTCACCCACCTCACCCACACACTCACCTCACCCACACACTCACCTCACCCACCTCACCCACCTCACCCACACACTCACCTCACCCACCTCACCCTCCTCACCCACCTCACCCACACACTCACCTCACCCACCTCACCCACATCACCCACACATTCACCTCACCCACCTCACCCACTCACCCACCTCACACCTCACCCACCTCACCCACACACCCACCTCACCCACCTCACCCACCTCACCCACACACTCACCTCACCCACCTCAGCCACCTCACCCACCTCACCCACCTCACCCACATACTCACCTCACCCACCTCACCCAAATACGCACTCACCCACCTCACCCACAGACTCACCTCTCCCACCTCACCCAAATACTCACTCACCCACCTCACTCACGTCACCCACCTCACCCACTCACCCACTCACCCACCTCACCCACACACTCACCTCACCCACCTCACCCAAATACTCACCCACCTCACTCACCTCACCCACCTCACCCACTCACCCACCTCACCCACACACTCACTCACCCACCTCACACACCTCACACACCTCACCCACTTCACCCACCTCAGCCACCTCACCACACACTCACCTCACCCACCTCACCCACCTCACCCACACACTCACCTCACCCACCTCACCCAAATACTCACTCACCCACCTCACCCACCTCACCCACTCACTCATCAACCTCACCCACTCACCCACTCACTCATCAACCTCACCCACTCACCCACCTCACCCACTTACCCACTCACCCACTCACCCACTCACTCATCAACCTCACCCACTCACCCACCTCACCCACTCACCCACTCACCCACCTCATCCACTGACCCACTCACTCACCCACCCACCTCACCCACTCACCCACCTCACCCACTGACCCAATCACCAACTCACCCACCTCACCCACTGACCCAATCACCCACTCACCCACCTCATCCACTGACCCACTCACTCACTCACCCACTCACCCACTCACCCACCTCACCCACTGACCCAATCACCCATTCACCCACCTCATCCACTGACCCACTCACTCACTCACCCACCTCACCCACCTCACCCACTCACCCACCTTATCCACTGACCCACTCACCAACTCACCCACTCACCCACCTCACCAACACACTCACCCACCTCACCCAATCAATCACTCACCCACGTCACCCACCTCACCCCCTCACCCACTCACCCACTTCACCCACCTCACCCACACACTCACCTCACCCACCTCACCCACCTCACCCGCATCACCCACACACTCACCTCACCCACCTCACCCACCTCACCCACCTCACCCACCTCACCCACACATTCACCTCACCCACCTCACCCACCTCACCCACCTCACCCACCTCACACCTCACCCACCTCACCCACACACTCACCTCACCCATCTCACCCACCTCACCCACACACTCACCTCACCCACCTCAGCCACCTCACCCACCTCACCCACACACTCACCTCAGCCACCTCACCCACCTCACCCACACACTCACCTCACCCACCTCACCCAAATACTCACTCACCCACCTCACCCACTCACCCACCTCACCCACACACTCACCTCTCCCACCTCACCCAAATACTCACTCACCCACCTCACTCACCTCACCCACCTCACCCACTCACCCACCTCACCCACGCACTCACCTCACCCACCTCACCCAAATACTCACTCACCCACCTCACTCACCTCACCCACTCACCCACTCACCCACCTCACCCACTCACCCACTCACTCATCAGCCTCACCCACTCACCCACCTCACCCACCTCACACGTCACCCACCTCACCCACACACTCACCTCACCCACCTCACCCACCTCACCCACCTCACCCACACACTCACCTCACCCACCTCAGCCACCTCACCCACCTCACCCACCTCACCCACACACTCACCTCACCCACCTCACCCAAATACTCACTCACCCACCTCACCCACCTCACCCACTTCACCCACCTCGCCCACACACTCACCTCACCCACCTCACCCACTCACCTACTCATCCACCTCACCCACACACCCACCTCACCCACCTCACCCACCTCACCACCTCACCCACACACTCACCTCACCCACCTCACCCACACACTCACCTCACCCATACACTCACCTCACCCACCTCACCCACACACTCACTCACCCACCTCACCCACCTCACCCACACACTCACCTCACCCACCTCACCCACCTCACCCACCTCACCCACTCACCCACCTCACCCACCTCACCCACTTCACCCACCTCGCCCACACACTCACCTCACCCACCTCACCCACTCACCTACTCATCCACCTCACCCACACACCCACCTCACCCACCTCACCCACCTCACCACCTCACCCACACACTCACCTCACCCACCTCACCCACACACTCACCTCACCCACCTCACCCACCTCACCCACTCACCCACCTCACCCACCTCACCCACTTCACCCACCTCACCCACACACTCACCTCACCCACCTCACCCACTCACCCACTCATCCACCTCACCCACACACTCACCTCACCCACCTCACCCACCTCACCCACTCACCCACCTCACCCACACACTCACCTCACCCACCTCACCCACTTCACCCACCTCACCCACCTCACCCACACACTCACCTCACCCACCTCACCCACCTCACCCACACACTCACCCATCTCACCCACCTCACCCACCTCACCCACCTCACCTTTCTCACCCACCTCACCCACACACTCACCTCACCCACCTCACCCACCTCACCCACTCACCCACTCACCCACACACTCACCTCACCCACCTCACCCACCTCACACTCCTCACCCACCTCACCCACCTCACACTCCTCACCCACCTCACCCACACACTCACCTCACCCACCTCACCCACCTCACCCGCATCACCCACACACTCACCTCACCCACCTCACCCACCTCACCCACCTCACACCTCACCCACCTCACCCACACACTCACCTCACCCACACACTCACCTCACCCACCTCAGCCACCTCACCCACCTCACCCACCTCACCCACACACTCACCTCACCCACCTCACCCAAATACTCACTCAAAAACCTCACCCACCTCACCCACTCACCCACCTCACCCACACACTCACCTCTCCCACCTCACCCAAATACTCACTCACCCACCTCACTCACCTCACCCACCTCACCCACCTCACCCACTCACCCACCTCACCCACACACTCACCTCACCCACCTCACCCAAATACTCACTCACCCACCTCACTCACCTCACCCACCTCACCCACTCACCCACCTCACCCACTCACCCACTCACCCACTCACTCATCAGCCTCACCCACTCACCCACCTCACCCACCTCACACCTCACCCACCTCACCCACACACTCATCTCACCCACCTCACCCACCTCACCCACCTCACCCACACACTCACCTCACCCTCCTCAGCCACCTCACCCACCTCACCCACCTCACCCACACACTCACCTCACCCACCTCACCCAAATACTCACCCACCTCACCCACCTCACCCACTCACACACCTCACCCACACACTCACCTCTCCCACCTCACCCACTCACCCACCTCATCCACTAACCCACTCACCAACTCACCCACTCACCCACTCACTCATCAACCTCACCCACTCACCCACTCACTCATCAACCTCACCCACTCACCCACCTCACCCACTCACCCACCTCACCAACACACTCACCCACCTCACCCAATCAATCACTCACCCACGTCACCCACCTCACCCCCTCACCCACTCACCCACTTCACCCACCTCACCCACACACTCACCTCACCCACCTCACCCACCTCACCCGCATCACCCACACACTCACCTCACCCACCTCACCCACCTCACCCACCTCACCCACCTCACCCACACATTCACCTCACCCACCTCACCCACCTCACCCACCTCACCCACCTCACACCTCACCCACCTCACCCACACACTCACCTCACCCATCTCACCCACCTCACCCACACACTCACCTCACCCACCTCAGCCACCTCACCCACCTCACCCACACACTCACCTCACCCACCTCACCCAAATACTCACTCACCCACCTCACCCACTCACCCACCTCACCCACACACTCACCTCTCCCACCTCACCCAAATACTCACTCACCCACCTCACTCACCTCACCCACCTCACCCACTCACCCACCTCACCCACGCACTCACCTCACCCACCTCACCCAAATACTCACTCACCCACCTCACTCACCTCACCCACTCACCCACTCACCCACCTCACCCACTCACCCACTCACTCATCAGCCTCACCCACTCACCCACCTCACCCACCTCACACGTCACCCACCTCACCCACACACTCACCTCACCCACCTCACCCACCTCACCCACCTCACCCACACACTCACCTCACCCACCTCAGCCACCTCACCCACCTCACCCACCTCACCCACACACTCACCTCACCCACCTCACCCAAATACTCACTCACCCACCTCACCCACCTCACCCACTCACACACCTCACCCACACACTCACCTCTCCCACCTCACCCACTCACCCACCTCATCCACTAACCCACTCACCAACTCACCCACTCACCCACTCACTCATCAACCTCACCCACTCACCCACTCACCCACTCACTCATCAACCTCACCCACTCACCCACCTCACCCACTCACCCACTCACCCACCTCACCCACCTCACCAACACACTCACCCACCTCACCCAATCAATCACTCACCCACATCACCCACTCACCCACTCACCCACTCACCCACCTCACCCACCTCACCCACCTCACCAACACACTCACCCACCTCACCCAATCAATCACTCACCCACCTCACCCACCTCACCCACTCACCCACCTTATCCACTGACCCACTCACCAACTCACCCACTCACCCACTCACTCATCAACCTCACCCACTCACCCACCTCATCCACTCACCCACTCACCCACTCACTCATCAACCTCACTCACTCACCCACTCACCCACTCACTCATCAACCTCACCCACTCACCCACCTCACCCACTCACCCACTCACCCACTCACTCATCAACCTCACCCACTCACCCAACTCACCCACTCACCCACTCACCCACCTCATCCACTGACCCACTCACTCACTCACCCACCTCACCCACTCACCCACCTCACCCACTGACCCACTCACCAACTCACCCACTCACCCACTCACTCATCAACCTCACCCACTAACCCACCACACCCACCTCACCCACTTCACCCACCTCACCCACACACTCACCTCACCCACGTCACCCACTCACCCACTCATCCACCTCACCCACACACTCACCTCACCCACCTCACCCACCTCACCCACCTCACCCACCCACTCACCTCACCCACCTCACCCACCTCACCCACTCACCCACTCAGCCACCTCACCCACACACTCACCTCACCCACCTCACCCACCTCAGCCACCTCACCCACACACTCACCTCACCCACCTCACCCACACACTCACCTCACCCACCTCACCCACCTCACCAACCTCACCCACCTCACCCACCTCACCCACACACTCACCTCACCCACCTCAACTATCTCACCCACCTCACCCACACACTCACCTCACCCACACACTCACCTCACCCACCTCACCCACCTCACCCACACACTCACCTCACCCACCTCACCCTCCTCACCCACCTCACCCACACACTCACCTCACCCACCTCACCCACATCACCCACACATTCACCTCACCCACCTCACCCACTCACCCACCTCACACCTCACCCACCTCACCCACACACCCACCTCACCCACCTCACCCACCTCACCCACACACTCACCTCACCCACCTCAGCCACCTCACCCACCTCACCCACCTCACCCACATACTCACCTCACCCACCTCACCCAAATACGCACTCACCCACCTCACCCACAGACTCACCTCTCCCACCTCACCCAAATACTCACTCACCCACCTCACTCACGTCACCCACCTCACCCACTCACCCACTCACCCACCTCACCCACACACTCACCTCACCCACCTCACCCAAATACTCACCCACCTCACTCACCTCACCCACCTCACCCACTCACCCACCTCACCCACACACTCACTCACCCACCTCACACACCTCACACACCTCACCCACTTCACCCACCTCAGCCACCTCACCACACACTCACCTCACCCACCTCACCCACCTCACCCACACACTCACCTCACCCACCTCACCCAAATACTCACTCACCCACCTCACCCACCTCACCCACTCACTCATCAACCTCACCCACTCACCCACTCACTCATCAACCTCACCCACTCACCCACCTCACCCACTTACCCACTCACCCACTCACCCACTCACTCATCAACCTCACCCACTCACCCACCTCACCCACTCACCCACTCACCCACCTCATCCACTGACCCACTCACTCACCCACCCACCTCACCCACTCACCCACCTCACCCACTGACCCAATCACCAACTCACCCACCTCACCCACTGACCCAATCACCCACTCACCCACCTCATCCACTGACCCACTCACTCACTCACCCACTCACCCACCTCACCCACTGACCCAATCACCCATTCACCCACCTCATCCACTGACCCACTCACTCACTCACCCACCTCACCCACCTCACCCACTCACCCACCTTATCCACTGACCCACTCACCAACTCACCCACTCACCCACCTCACCAACACACTCACCCACCTCACCCAATCAATCACTCACCCACGTCACCCACCTCACCCCCTCACCCACTCACCCACTTCACCCACCTCACCCACACACTCACCTCACCCACCTCACCCACCTCACCCGCATCACCCACACACTCACCTCACCCACCTCACCCACCTCACCCACCTCACCCACCTCACCCACACATTCACCTCACCCACCTCACCCACCTCACCCACCTCACCCACCTCACACCTCACCCACCTCACCCACACACTCACCTCACCCATCTCACCCCACCTCACCCACACACTCACCTCACCCACCTCAGCCACCTCACCCACCTCACCCACACACTCACCTCAGCCACCTCACCCACCTCACCCACACACTCACCTCACCCACCTCACCCAAATACTCACTCACCCACCTCACCCACTCACCCACCTCACCCACACACTCACCTCTCCCACCTCACCCAAATACTCACTCACCCACCTCACTCACCTCACCCACCTCACCCACTCACCCACCTCACCCACGCACTCACCTCACCCACCTCACCCAAATACTCACTCACCCACCTCACTCACCTCACCCACTCACCCACTCACCCACCTCACCCACTCACCCACTCACTCATCAGCCTCACCCACTCACCCACCTCACCCACCTCACACGTCACCCACCTCACCCACACACTCACCTCACCCACCTCACCCACCTCACCCACCTCACCCACACACTCACCTCACCCACCTCAGCCACCTCACCCACCTCACCCACCTCACCCACACACTCACCTCACCCACCTCACCCAAATACTCACTCACCCACCTCACCCACCTCACCCACTCACACACCTCACCCACACACTCACCTCTCCCACCTCACCCACTCACCCACCTCATCCACTAACCCACTCACCAACTCACCCACTCACCCACTCACTCATCAACCTCACCCACTCACCCACTCACCCACTCACTCATCAACCTCACCCACTCACCCACCTCACCCACTCACCCACTCACCCACCTCACCAACACACTCACCCACCTCACCCAATCAATCACTCACCCACATCACCCACTCACCCACTCACCCACTCACCCACCTCACCCACCTCACCCACCTCACCAACACACTCACCCACCTCACCCAATCAATCACTCACCCACCTCACCCACCTCACCCACTCACCCACCTTATCCACTGACCCACTCACCAACTCACCCACTCACCCACTCACTCATCAACCTCACCCACTCACCCACCTCATCCACTCACCCACTCACCAACTCACCCACTCACCCACTCACTCATCAACCTCACTCACTCACCCACTCACCCACTCACTCATCAACCTCACCCACTCACCCACCTCACCCACTCACCCACTCACCCACTCACTCATCAACCTCACCCACTCACCCAACTCACCCACTCACCCACTCACCCACCTCATCCACTGACCCACTCACTCACTCACCCACCTCACCCACTCACCCACCTCACCCACTGACCCACTCACCAACTCACCCACTCACCCACTCACTCATCAACCTCACCCACTAACCCACCACACCCACCTCACCCACTTCACCCACCTCACCCACACACTCACCTCACCCACGTCACCCACTCACCCACTCATCCACCTCACCCACACACTCACCTCACCCACCTCACCCACCTCACCCACCTCACCCACCCACTCACCTCACCCACCTCACCCACCTCACCCACTCACCCACTCAGCCACCTCACCCACACACTCACCTCACCCACCTCACCCACCTCAGCCACCTCACCCACACACTCACCTCACCCACCTCACCCACACACTCACCTCACCCACCTCACCCACCTCACCAACCTCACCCACCTCACCCACACACTCACCTCACCCACCTCAACTATCTCACCCACCTCACCCACACACTCACCTCACCCACACACTCACCTCACCCACCTCACCCACCTCACCCACACACTCACCTCACCCACCTCACCCTCCTCACCCACCTCACCCACACACTCACCTCACCCACCTCACCCACATCACCCACACATTCACCTCACCCACCTCACCCACTCACCCACCTCACACCTCACCCACCTCACCCACACACCCACCTCACCCACCTCACCCACCTCACCCACACACTCACCTCACCCACCTCAGCCACCTCACCCACCTCACCCACCTCACCCACACACTCACCTCACCCACCTCACCCAAATACTCACTCACCCACCTCACCCACAGACTCACCTCTCCCACCTCACCCAAATACTCACTCACCCACCTCACTCACGTCACCCACCTCACCCACTCACCCACTCACCCACCTCACCCACACACTCACCTCACCCACCTCACCCAAATACTCACCCACCTCACTCACCTCACCCACCTCACCCACTCACCCACCTCACCCACACACTCACTCACCCACCTCACCCACCTCACACACCTCACACACCTCACCCACTTCACCCACCTCAGCCACCTCACCACACACTCACCTCACCCACCTCACCCACCTCACCCACACACTCACCTCACCCACCTCACCCAAATACTCACTCACCCACCTCACCCACCTCACCCACTCACTCATCAACCTCACCCACTCACCCACTCACTCATCAACCTCACCCACTCACCCACCTCACCCACTTACCCACTCACCCACTCACCCACTCACTCATCAACCTCACCCACTCACCCACCTCACCCACTCACCCACTCACTCACCTCATCCACTGACCCACTCACTCACCCACCCACCTCACCCACTCACCCACCTCACCCACTGACCCAATCACCAACTCACCCACCTCACCCACTGACCCAATCACCCACTCACCCACCTCATCCACTGACCCACTCACTCACTCACCCACTCACCCACTCACCCACCTCACCCACTGACCCAATCACCCATTCACCCACCTCATCCACTGACCCACTCACTCACTCACCCACCTCACCCACCTCACCCACTCACCCACCTTATCCACTGACCCACTCACCAACTCACCCACTCACCCACTCACTCATCAACCTCACCCACTCACCCACCTCATCCACTCACCCACTCACCAACTCACCCACTCACCCACTCACTCATCAACCTCACTCACTCACCCACTCACCCACTCACTCATCAACCTCACCCACTCACCCACCTCACCCACTCACCCACTCACCCACTCACTCATCAACCTCACCCACTCACCCAACTCACCCACTCACCCACTCACCCACCTCATCCACTGACCCACTCACTCACTCACCCACCTCACCCACTCACCCACCTCACCCACTGACCCACTCACCAACTCACCCACTCACCCACTCACTCATCAACCTCACCCACTAACCCACCACACCCACCTCACCCACTTCACCCACCTCACCCACACACTCACCTCACCCACGTCACCCACTCACCCACTCATCCACCTCACCCACACACTCACCTCACCCACCTCACCCACCTCACCCACCTCACCCACCCACTCACCTCACCCACCTCACCCACCTCACCCACCTCACCCACTCACCCACTCAGCCACCTCACCCACACACTCACCTCACCCACCTCACCCACCTCAGCCACCTCACCCACACACTCACCTCACCCACCTCACCCACACACTCACCTCACCCACCTCAGCCACCTCACCAACCTCACCCACCTCACCCACCTCACCCACACACTCACCTCACCCACCTCAACTATCTCACCCACCTCACCCACACACTCACCTCACCCACACACTCACCTCACCCACCTCACCCACCTCACCCACACACTCACCTCACCCACCTCACCCTCCTCACCCACCTCACCCACACACTCACCTCACCCACCTCACCCACATCACCCACACATTCACCTCACCCACCTCACCCACTCACCCACCTCACACCTCACCCACCTCACCCACACACCCACCTCACCCACCTCACCCACCTCACCCACACACTCACCTCACCCACCTCAGCCACCTCACCCACCTCACCCACCTCACCCACACACTCACCTCACCCACCTCACCCAAATACTCACTCACCCACCTCACCCACAGACTCACCTCTCCCACCTCACCCAAATACTCACTCACCCACCTCACTCACGTCACCCACCTCACCCACTCACCCACTCACCCACCTCACCCACACACTCACCTCACCCACCTCACCCAAATACTCACCCACCTCACTCACCTCACCCACCTCACCCACTCACCCACCTCACCCACACACTCACTCACCCACCTCACCCACCTCACACACCTCACACACCTCACCCACTTCACCCACCTCAGCCACCTCACCACACACTCACCTCACCCACCTCACCCACCTCACCCACACACTCACCTCACCCACCTCACCCCAAATACTCACTCACCCACCTCACCCACCTCACCCACTCACCTCATCAACCTCACCCACACCCCCACCCACTCACCCACCTCACCCACACACCACCTCACCCCACCTCACCCACCTCACACTCCCACCCACCTCACCCACCTCACACTCCTCCCCCACCTCACCCACACACTCACCTCACCCACCTCACCCACCTCACCCGCATCACCCACACACTCACCACACCCACCTCACCCACCTCACCCACCTCACACCTCACCCACCTCACCCACACACTCACCACACCCACACACTCACCACACCCACCTCAGCCACCTCACCCACCTCACCCACCTCACCCACACACTCACCTCACCCACCTCACCCAAATACTCACTCAAAAACCTCACCCACCTCACCCACTCACCCACCCACCCACACACTCACCTCTCCCACCTCACCCAAATACTCACTCACCCCACCCACACACACCTCACCCACCTCACCCACCTCACCCACACACCCACCCACACCACTCACCTCACCCACCTCACCCAAATACTCACTCACCCCACCACACTCACCACACCCACCTCACCCCACACACCCACCTCACCCACTCACCCACTCACCCACTCACTCATCAGCCTCACCCACTCACCCACCTCACCCACCTCACACCACACCCACCTCACCCACACACTCATCTCACACCACCTCACCCACCTCACCCACCTCACCCACCCCACCCACAACACTCACCTCACCCTCCTCAGCCACCTCACCCACCTCACCCACCTCACCCACACACTCACCTCACCCACCCCACCCAAATACTCACCCCACCTCACCCACCTCACCCACTCACACACCTCACCCACACACTCACCTCTCCCACCTCACCCACTCACCCACCTCATCCACTAACCCACTCACCAACTCACCCACTCACCCCACTCACTCATCAACCTCACCCACTCACCCACTCACTCATCAACCTCACCCACTCACCCACCTCACCCACTCACCCACCTCACCAACACACTCACCCACCTCACCCAATCAATCACTCACCCACGTCACCCCCTCACCCCCTCACCCCCTCACCCACTTCACCCACCTCACCCACACACTCACCTCACCCACCTCACCCACCTCACCCGCATCACCCACACACTCACCTCACCCACCTCACCCACCTCACCCACCTCACCCACCTCACCCACCTCACCCACACATTCACCTCACCCACCTCACCCACCTCACCCACCTCACCCACCTCACACCTCACCCACCTCACCCACACACTCACCTCACCCATCTCACCCACCTCACCCACACACTCACCTCACCCACCTCAGCCACCTCACCCACCTCACCCACACACTCACCTCACCCACCTCACCCAAATACTCACTCACCCACCTCACCCACTCACCCACCTCACCCACACACTCACCTCTCCCCACCTCACCCAATACTCACTCACCCACCTCACTCACCTCACCCACCTCACCCACTCACCCACCTCACCCACGCACTCACCTCACCCACCTCACCCAAATACTCACTCACCCACCTCACTCACCTCACCCACTCACCCACTCACCCACCTCACCCACTCACCCACTCACCTCATCAGCCTCACCCACTCACCCACCTCACCCACCTCACACTCACCCACCTCACCCACACACTCACCTCACCCACCTCACCCACCTCACCCACCTCACCCACACACTCACCTCACCCACCTCAGCCACCTCACCCACCTCACCCACCTCACCCACACACTCACCTCACCCACCTCACCCAAATACTCACTCACCCACCTCACCCACCTCACCCACTCACACACCTCACCCACACACTCACCTCTCCCACCTCACCCACTCACCCACCTCATCCACTAACCCACTCACCAACTCACCCACTCACCCACTCACTCATCAACCTCACCCACTCACCCACTCACCCACTCACTCATCAACCTCACCCACTCACCCACCTCACCCACTCACCCACTCACCCACCTCACCCCACCTCACCAACACACTCACCCACCTCACCCAATCAATCACTCACCCACATCACCCACTCACCCACTCACCCACTCACCCACCTCACCCACCTCACCCACCTCACCAACACACTCACCCACCTCACCCAATCAATCACTCACCCACCTCACCCACCTCACCCACTCACCCACCTTATCCACTGACCCACTCACCAACTCACCCCACTCACCCACTCACTCATCAACCTCACCCACTCACCCACCTCATCCACTCACCCACTCACCAACTCACCCACTCACCCACTCACTCATCAACCTCACTCACTCACCCACTCACCCACTCACTCATCAACCTCACCCACTCACCCACCTCACCCACTCACCCACTCACCCACTCACTCATCAACCTCACCCACTCACCCAACTCACCCACTCACCCACTCACCCACCTCATCCACTGACCCACTCACTCACTCACCCACCTCACCCACTCACCCACCTCACCCACTGACCCACTCACCAACTCACCCACTCACCCACTCACTCATCAACCTCACCCACTAACCCACCACACCCACCTCACCCACTTCACCCACCTCACCCACACACTCACCTCACCCCGTCACCCACTCACCCACTCATCCACCTCACCCACACACTCACCTCACCCACCTCACCCACCTCACCCACCCACTCACCTCACCCACCTCACCCACCTCACCCACTCACCCACTCAGCCACCTCACCCACACACTCACCTCACCCACCTCACCCACCTCAGCCACCTCACCCACACACTCACCTCACCCACCTCACCCACACACTCACCTCACCCACCTCACCCACCTCACCAACCTCACCCACCTCACCCACCTCACCCACACACTCACCTCACCCACCTCAACTCACCCACCTCACCCCACCCACACACTCACCTCACCCACACACACTCACCTCACCCACCTCACCCACCTCACCCACACACTCACCTCACCCACCTCACCCTCCTCACCCACCTCACCCACACACTCACCTCACCCACCTCACCCACATCACCCACACATTCACCTCACCCACCTCACCCACCTCACCCACCTCACACCTCACCCACCTCACCCACACACCCACCTCACCCACCTCACCCACCTCACCCACACACTCACCTCACCCACCTCAGCCACCTCACCCACCTCACCCACCTCACCCACATACTCACCTCACCCACCTCACCCAAATACGCACTCACCCACCTCACCCACAGACTCACCTCTCCCACCTCACCCAAATACTCACTCACCCACCTCACTCACGTCACCCACCTCACCCACTCACCCACTCACCCACCTCACCCACACACTCACCTCACCCACCTCACCCAAATACTCACCCACCTCACTCACCTCACCCACCTCACCCACTCACCCCACCTCACCCACACACTCACTCACCCACCTCACACACCTCACACACCTCACCCACTTCACCCACCTCAGCCACCTCACCACACACTCACCTCACCCACCTCACCCACCTCACCCACACACTCACCTCACCCACCTCACCCAAATACTCACTCACCCACCTCACCCACCTCACCCACTCACTCATCAACCTCACCCACTCACCCCACTCACTCATCAACCTCACCCACTCACCCACCTCACCCACTTACCCACTCACCCACTCACTCACTCACTCATCAACCTCACCCACTCACCCACCTCACCCACTCACCCACTCACCCACCTCATCCACTGACCCACTCACTCACCCACCCACCTCACCCACTCACCCACCTCACCCACTGACCCAATCACCAACTCACCCACCTCACCCACTGACCCAATCACCCACTCACCCACCTCATCCACTGACCCACTCACTCACTCACCCACTCACCCACCTCACCCACTGACCCAATCACCCATTCACCCACCTCATCCACTGACCCACTCACTCACTCACCCACCTCACCCACCTCACCCACTCACCCACCTTATCACTGACCCCACTCACCAACTCACCCACTCACCCACCTCACCAACACACTCACCCACCTCACCCAATCAATCACTCACCCACGTCACCCACCTCACCCCCACCACCCACTCACCCACTTCACCCACCTCACCCACACACTCACCTCACCCACCTCACCCAACCTCACCCGCATCACCCACACACTCACCTCACCCACCTCACCCACCTCACCCACCTCACCCACCTCACCCACACATCACCTCACCCACCTCACCCACCTCACCCACCTCACCCACCTCACACCTCACCCACCTCACCCACACACTCACCTCACCCATCTCACCCACCTCACCCACACACTCACCTCACCCACCTCAGCCACCTCACCCACCTCACCCACACACTCACCTCAGCCACCTCACCCACCTCACCCACACACTCACCTCACCCACCTCACCCAAATACTCACTCACCCACCTCACCCACTCACCCACCTCACCCACACACTCACCTCTCCCACCTCACCCAAATACTCACTCACCCACCTCACTCACCTCACCCACCTCACCCACTCACCCACCTCACCCACTCACTCACCTCACCCACCCACCTCACCCAAATACTCACTCACCCACCTCACTCACCTCACCCACTCACCCACTCACCCACCTCACCCACTCACCCACTCACTCATCAGCCTCACCCACTCACCCACCTCACCCCACCTCACACGTCACCCACCTCACCCACACACTCACCTCACCCACCTCACCCACCTCACCCACCTCACCCACACACTCACCTCACCCACCTCAGCCACCTCACCCACCTCACCCACCTCACCCACACACTCACCTCACCCACCTCACCCAAATACTCACTCACCCACCTCACCCACCTCACCCACTCACACACCTCACCCACACACTCACCTCTCCCACCTCACCCACTCACCCACCTCATCCACTAACCCACTCACCAACTCACCCACTCACCCACTCACTCATCAACCTCACCCACTCACCCACTCACCCACTCACTCATCAACCTCACCCACTCACCCACCTCACCCACTCACCCACTCACCCACCTCACCAACACACTCACCCCACCTCACCCAATCAATCACTCACCCACATCACCCACTCACCCACTCACCCACTCACCCACCTCACCCACCTCACCCACCTCACCAACACACTCACCCACCTCACCCAATCAATCACTCACCCACCTCACCCACCTCACCCACTCACCCACCTTATCCACTGACCCACTCACCAACTCACCCACTCACCCACTCACTCATCAACCTCACCCACTCACCCACCTCATCCACTCACCCACTCACCAACTCACCCACTCACCCACTCACTCATCAACCTCACTCACTCACCCACTCACCCACTCACTCATCAACCTCACCCACTCACCCACCTCACCCACTCACCCACTCACCCATTCACTCATCAACCTCACCCACTCACCCAACTCACCCACTCACCCACTCACCCACCTCATCCACTGACCCACTCACTCACTCACCCACCTCACCCACTCACCCACCTCACCCACTGACCCACTCACCAACTCACCCACTCACCCACTCACTCATCAACCTCACCCACTAACCCCCACACCCACCTCACCCACTTCACCCACCTCACCCACACACTCACCTCACCCACGTCACCCACTCACCCACTCATCCACCTCACCCACACACTCACCTCACCCACCTCACCCACCTCACCCACCTCACCCACCCACTCACCTCACCCACCTCACCCACCTCACCCACTCACCCACTCAGCCACCTCACCCACACACTCACCTCACCCACCTCACCCACCTCAGCCACCTCACCCACACACTCACCTCACCCACCTCACCCACACACTCACCTCACCCACCTCACCCACCTCACCAACCTCACCCACCTCACCCACACACTCACCTCACCCACCTCAACTATCTCACCCACCTCACCCACACACTCACCTCACCCACACACTCACCTCACCCACCTCACCCACCTCACCCACACACTCACCTCACCCACCTCACCCACATCACCCACACATTCACCTCACCCACCTCACCCACTCACCCACCTCACACCTCACCCACCTCACCCACACACCCACCTCACCCACCTCACCCACCTCACCCACACACTCACCTCACCCACCTCAGCCACCTCACCCACCTCACCCACCTCACCCACACACTCACCTCACCCACCTCACCCAAATACTCACTCACCCACCTCACCCACAGACTCACCTCTCCCACCTCACCCAAATACTCACTCACCCACCTCACTCACGTCACCCACCTCACCCACTCACCCACTCACCCACCTCACCCACACACTCACCTCACCCACCTCACCCAAATACTCACCCACCTCACTCACCTCACCCACCTCACCCACTCACCCACCTCACCCACACACTCACTCACCCACCTCACCCACCTCACACACCTCACACACCTCACCCACTTCACCCACCTCAGCCACCTCACCACACACTCACCTCACCCACCTCACCCACCTCACCCACACACTCACCTCACCCACCTCACCCAAATACTCACTCACCCACCTCACCCACCTCACCCACTCACTCATCAACCTCACCCACTCACCCACTCACTCATCAACCTCACCCACTCACCCACCTCACCCACTTACCCACTCACCCACTCACCCACTCACTCATCAACCTCACCCACTCACCCACCTCACCCACTCACCCACTCACTCACCTCATCCACTGACCCACTCACTCACCCACCCACCTCACCCACTCACCCACCTCACCCACTGACCCAATCACCAACTCACCCACCTCACCCACTGACCCAATCACCCACTCACCCACCTCATCCACTGACCCACTCACTCACTCACCCACTCACCCACTCACCCACCTCACCCACTGACCCAATCACCCATTCACCCACCTCATCCACTGACCCACTCACTCACTCACCCACCTCACCCACCTCACCCACTCACCCACCTTATCCACTGACCCACTCACCAACTCACCCACTCACCCACTCACTCATCAACCTCACCCACTCACCCACCTCATCCACTCACCACTCACCAACTCACCCACTCACCCACTCACTCATCAACCTCACTCACTCACCCACTCACCCACTCACTCATCAACCTCACCCACTCACCCACCTCACCCACTCACCCACTCACCCACTCACTCATCAACCTCACCCACTCACCCAACTCACCCACTCACCCACTCACCCACCTCATCCACTGACCCACTCACTCACTCACCCACCTCACCCACTCACCCACCTCACCCACTGACCCACTCACCACTCACCCACTCACCCACTCACTCATCAACCTCACCCACTAACCCACCACACCCCACCTCACCCACTTCACCCACCTCACCCACACACTCACCTCACCCACGTCACCCACTCACCCACTCATCCACCTCACCCACACACTCACCTCACCCACCTCACCCACCTCACCCACCTCACCCACCCACTCACCTCACCCACCTCACCCACCTCACCCACCTCACCCACTCACCCACTCAGCCACCTCACCCACACACTCACCTCACCCACCTCACCCACCTCAGCCACCTCACCCACACACTCACCTCACCCACCTCACCCACACACTCACCTCACCCACCTCACCCACCTCACCAACCTCACCCACCTCACCCACCTCACCCACACACTCACCTCACCCACCTCAACTATCTCACCCACCTCACCCACACACTCACCTCACCCACCACACTCACCTCACCCACCTCACCCACCTCACCCACACACTCACCTCACCCACCTCACCCTCCTCACCCCCTCACCCACACACTCACCTCACCCACCTCACCCACATCACCCACACATTCACCTCACCCACCTCACCCACTCACCCACCTCACACCTCACCCACCTCACCCACACACCCACCTCACCCACCTCACCCACCTCACCCACACACTCACCTCACCCACCTCAGCCACCTCACCCACCTCACCCACCTCACCCACACACTCACCTCACCCACCTCACCCAAATACTCACTCACCCACCTCACCCACAGACTCACCTCTCCCACCTCACCCAAATACTCACTCACCCACCTCACTCACGTCACCCACCTCACCCACTCACCCACTCACCCACCTCACCCACACACTCACCTCACCCACCTCACCCAAATACTCACCCACCTCACTCACCTCACCCACCTCACCCACTCACCCACCTCACCCACACACTCACTCACCCACCTCACCCACCTCACACACCTCACACACCTCACCCACTTCACCCACCTCAGCCACCTCACCACACACTCACCTCACCCACCTCACCCACCTCACCCACACACTCACCTCACCCACCTCACCCCAAATACTCACTCACCCACCTCACCCACCTCACCCACTCACTCATCACCTCACCCACTCACCCACTCACTCATCAACCTCACCCACTCACCCACCTCACCCACTTACCCACTCACCCACTCACCCACTCACTCATCAACCTCACCCACTCACCCACCTCACCCACTCACCCACTCACCCACCTCATCCACTGACCCCACTCACTCACCCACCCACCTCACCCACTCACCCACCTCACCCACTGACCCAATCACCAACTCACCCACCTCACCCACTGACCCAATCACCCACTCACCCACCTCATCCACTGACCCACTCACTCACTCACCCACTCACCCACTCACCCACCTCACCCACTGACCCAATCACCCATTCACCCACCTCATCCACTGACCCACTCACTCACTCACCCACCTCACTAATCTCACCAACCTCACCCACTCACCCACCTCACCCACCTCACCCACCTCAACCATTGACTCACTCACTCACTCACTCACCCACCTCACCCACTGACCCACTCACTCACTCACTCACTCACTCACCCACTCACCCACTCACCCACCTCACCCACTGACCCACACACTCACTCACCCACTCACCCACCTCACCCACACACTCACCTCACCCCCATCACCCAACTCACCCACCTCACCCACCTCACCCACCTCACCCACTCACCCACCTCACCCAATCACCCACTCACCCACATTCTCACTCACCCACCTCAACAACACACTCACTCACTCACCTCACCCACACACTCACTCACCCACCTCACCCACCTCACCCACCTCACCCTCCTCAACCACACACTCACTCACTCACCTCACCCACACACTCACTCACCCACCTCACCCTCCTCAACCACACACTCACTCACTCACCTCACCCACACACTCACCTCACCCACCTCACCCACACACTCACCTCACTCCCCTCACCCAACTTCCCATTCACCCTCCTCACCCACCTCACCCACCTCACCCACCTCAGCCACACACTCACTCACTCACCTCACCCACACACTCACACCCACCTCACCCACCTCACCCTCCTCAACCACACACTCACTCACCTCACCCACACACTCACTCACCCACATCACCCACCCTCACCCACCTCACCCACGCACTCACTTCACCCACCTCACCCACTCACCCACCTCACCCACTGACCCAATCACCCATTCACCCACCTCATCCATTGACCCACTCACTCACTCACCCACCTCACCAATCTCACCAACCTCACCCACCTCACCCACCTCACCAACTCACCCACTCACCCACCTCACCCACCTCAACCATTGACCCACTCACTCACTCACTCACCCACCTCACCCACTGACCCACTCACTCACTCACTCACCCACCACTCACCCACTCACCCACTCACCCACCTCACCCCACTGACCCACACACTCACTCACCCACCTCACCCACTCATCCACCTCACCCACACACTCACCCTCACCCCCATCACCCAACTCACCCACTCACCCACCTCACCCACCTCACCCACCTCACCCACTCACCCACCTCACCCACCACCTCACTCACCCACACTCTCACTCACCCACCTCACCCACTCACCCACCTCACCCTATCACCCACTCACCCACACTCTCACTCACCCACCTCAAACACACACTCACTCACTCACCTCACCCACACACTCACTCACCCACCTCACCCACCTCACCCTCCTCAACCACACACTCACTCACTCACTCACCTCACCCACACTCACCTCACCCACCTCACCCACCCACTCACCTCACCCACCTCACCCACCTCACCCACTCACCCACTCAGCCACCTCACCCACACACACTCACCTCACCCACCTCACCCACCTCAGCCACCTCACCCACACACTCACCTCACCCACCTCACCCACACACTCACCTCACCCACCTCACCCACCTCACCAACCTCACCCACCTCACCCACCTCACCCACACACTCACCTCACCCACCTCAACTATCTCACCCACCTCACCCACACACTCACCTCACCCACACACTCACCTCACCCACCTCACCCACCTCACCCACACACTCACCTCACCCACCTCACCCTCCTCACCCACCTCACCCACACACTCACCTCACCCACCTCACCCACATCACCCACACATTCACCTCACCCACCTCACCCACTCACCCACCTCACACCTCACCCACCTCACCCACACACCCACCTCACCCACCTCACCCACCTCACCCACACACTCACCTCACCCACCTCAGCCACCTCACCCACCTCACCCACCTCACCCACATACTCACCTCACCCACCTCACCCAAATACGCACTCACCCACCTCACCCACAGACTCACCTCTCCACCTCACCCAAATACTCACTCACCCCACCTCACTCACGTCACCCACCTCACCCACTCACCCACTCACCCACCTCACCCACACACTCACCTCACCCACCTCACCCAAATACTCACCCACCTCACTCACCTCACCCACCTCACCCACTCACCCACCTCACCCCACACACTCACTCACCCACCTCACACACCTCACACACCTCACCCACTTCACCCACCTCAGCCACCTCACCACACACTCACCTCACCCACCTCACCCACCTCACCCACACACTCACCTCACCCACCTCACCCAAATACTCACTCACCCACCTCACCCACCTCACCCACTCACTCATCAACCTCACCCACTCACCCACTCACTCATCAACCTCACCCACTCACCCACCTCACCCACTTACCCACTCACCCACTCACCCACTCACTCATCAACCTCACCCACTCACCCACCTCACCCACTCACCCACTCACCCACCTCATCCACTGACCCACTCACTCACCCACCCACCTCACCCACTCACCCACCTCACCCACTGACCCAATCACCAACTCACCCACCTCACCCACTGACCCAATCACCCACTCACCCACCTCATCCACTGACCCACTCACTCACTCACCCACTCACCCACCTCACCCACTGACCCAATCACCCATTCACCCACCTCATCCACTGCCCCACTCACTCACTCACCCACCTCACCCACCTCACCCACTCACCCACCTTATCCACTGACCCACTCACCAACTCACCCACTCACCCACCTCACCAACACACTCACCCACCTCACCCAATCAATCACTCACCCACGTCACCCACCTCACCCCCTCACCCACTCACCCACTTCACCCACCTCACCCACACACTCACCTCACCCACCTCACCCACCTCACCCGCATCACCCACACACTCACCTCACCCACCTCACCCACCTCACCCACCTCACCCACCTCACCCACACATTCACCTCACCCCACCTCACCCACCTCACCCACCTCACCACCTCACACCTCACCCACCTCACCCACACACTCACCTCACCCATCTCACCCACCTCACCCACACACTCACCTCACCCACCTCAGCCACCTCACCCACCTCACCCACACACTCACCTCATCCACCTCACCCACCTCACCCACACACTCACCTCACCCACCTCACCCAAATACTCACTCACCCACCTCACCCACTCACCCACCTCACCCACACACTCACCTCTCCCACCTCACCCAAATACTCACTCACCCACCTCACCACCTCACCCACCTCACCCACTCACCCACCTCACCCACGCTCTCACCCACCCACCTCACCCAAATACTCACTCACCCACCTCACCACCTCACCCACCACCCACTCACCCACCTCACCCACTCACCCCACACACTCATCAGCCTCACCCACTCACCCACCTCACCCACCCACACGTCACCCACCTCACCCACACACTCACCTCACCCACCTCACCCACCTCACCCCACCCACCCACACACCACCCACCCACCCACCACCTCACCCACCTCACCCCCCCACCCACACACCACCTCACCCACCCACCCAAATACCACTCACCCACCCACCCACCTCACCCACTTCACCCACCTCCCCACACACCTCACCTCACCCCACCTCACCCACTCACCACCCATCCACCTCACCCACACACCCACCCCACCCACCTCACCCACCCACCCCTCACCCACACCCTCACCCACCCACCCACCCACACACTCACCTCACCCACCTCACCCACCTCACCCACCACCCACCCTCACCCCCCTCACCCACCTCACCCACCTCACCCACACACCCCCTCACCCACCTCACCCACCACCCACCCACCACCTCACCCACACACCACCCACCCACCTCACCCACCTCACCCACCTCACCCACCACCCACCTCACCCACACACTCACCCACCCACCTCACCCACTTCACCCACCTCACCCACCTCACCCCACACACCACCCCACCCACCACACCCACCTCACCCACACACCACCCACCCACCCACCCACCCACCCTCACCCCACCTCACCTTCTCACCCACCTCACCCACACACCCACCCACCCACCTCCCCCACCCACCCACTCACCCCACTCACCCACACACTCACCTCACCCACCCACCCACCTCACACTCCCCACCCACCTCACCACCTCACACCCCACCCACCCACCCACACACTCACCCACCCACCTCACCCACCACACCCGCATCACCCACACACTCACCTCACCCACCTCACCCACCTCACCCACCTCACACCTCACCCACCTCACCCACACACTCACCCACCCCACACACCACCTCACCCACCTCAGCCACCTCACCCACCTCACCCACCTCACCCACACACTCACCTCACCCACCTCACCCAAATACACACTCAAAAACCTCACCCACCTCACCCACTCCACCCACCCACACCCACACACTCACCTCTCCCACCTCACCCAAATACTCACTCACCCCACCTCACTCACCTCACCCACCTCACCCACCTCACCCACTCACCCCACCTCACCCACACACTCACCTCACCCACCACACCCCAAATACTCACTCACCCACCTCACTCACCTCACCCACCTCACCCACTCACCCACCTCACCCACTCACCCACACACCCACTCACTCATCATCCTCACCCACTCACCCACCTCACCCACCTCACACCTCACCCACCTCACCCACACACTCATCTCACCCACCTCACCCACCTCACCCACCTCACCCACACACTCACCTCACCCTCCTCAGCCACCTCACCCACCTCACCCACCTCACCCACACACTCACCTCACCCACCTCACCCAAATACTCACCCACCTCACCCACCTCACCCACTCACACACCTCACCCACACACTCACCTCTCCCACCTCACCCACTCACCCACCTCATCCACTAACCCACTCACCAACTCACCCACTCACCCACTCACTCATCAACCTCACCCACTCACCCACTCACTCATCAACCTCACCCACTCACCCACCTCACCCACTCACCCACCTCACCAACACACTCACCCACCTCACCCAATCAATCACTCACCCACGTCACCCACCTCACCCCCTCACCCACTCACCCACTTCACCCACCTCACCCACACACTCACCTCACCCACCTCACCCACCTCACCCGCATCACCCACACACTCACCTCACCCACCTCACCCACCTCACCCACCTCACCCACCTCACCCACACATTCACCTCACCCACCTCACCCACCTCACCCACCTCACCCACCTCACACCTCACCCACCTCACCCACACACTCACCTCACCCATCTCACCCACCTCACCCACACACTCACCTCACCCACCTCAGCCACCTCACCACCTCACCCACACACTCACCTCACCCCACCTCACCCAAATACTCACTCACCCACCTCACCCACTCACCCACCTCACCCACACACTCACCTCTCCCACCTCACCCAAATACTCACTCACCCACCTCACTCACCTCACCCACCTCACCCACTCACCCACCTCACCCACGCACTCACCTCACCCACCTCACCCAAATACTCACTCACCCACCTCACTCACCTCACCCACTCACCCACTCACCCACCTCACCCACTCACCCACTCACTCATCAGCCTCACCCACTCACCCACCTCACCCCACCTCACACGTCACCCACCTCACCCACACACTCACCTCACCCACCTCACCCACCTCACCCACCTCACCCACACACTCACCTCACCCACCTCAGCCACCTCACCCACCTCACCCACCTCACCCACACACTCACCTCACCCACCTCACCCAAATACTCACTCACCCACCTCACCACCTCACCCACTCACACACCCTCCACCCACACACTCACCTCTCCCACCTCACCCACTCACCCACCTCATCCACTAACCCACTCACCAACTCACCCACTCACCCACTCACTCATCAACCTCACCCCACTCACCCACTCACCCACTCACTCATCAACCTCACCCACTCACCCCACCTCACCCACTCACCCACTCACCCACCTCACCCACCTCACCAACACACTCACCCACCTCACCCAATCAATCACTCACCCACATCACCCATCACCCACTCACCCACTCACCCACTCCCCACCTCACCCACCTCACCCACCTCACCAACACACTCACCCACCTCACCCAATCAATCACTCACCCCACCTCACCCACCTCACCCACTCACCCACCTTATCCACTGACCCACTCACCAACTCACCCACTCACCACTCACTCATCAACCTCACCCACTCACCCACCTCATCCACTCACCCACTCACCAACTCACCCACTCACCCACTCACTCATCAACCTCACTCACTCACCCACTCACCCACTCACTCATCAACCTCACCCACTCACCCACCTCACCCACTCACCCACTCACCCACTCACTCATCAACCTCACCCACTCACCCAACTCACCCACTCACCCACTCACCCACCTCATCCACTGACCCACTCACTCACCTCACCCACCTCACCCACTCACCCACCTCACCCACTGACCCACTCACCAACTCACCCACTCACCCACTCACTCATCAACCTCACCCACTAACCCACCACACCCACCTCACCCACTTCACCCACCTCACCCACACACTCACCTCACCCACGTCACCCACTCACCCACTCATCCACCTCACCCACACACTCACCTCACCCACCTCACCCACCTCACCCACCTCACCCACCCACTCACCTCACCCACCTCACCCACCTCACCCACTCACCCACCTCACACCTCACCCACCTCACCCACACACTCATCTCACCCACCTCACCCACCTCACCCACCTCACCCACACACTCACCTCACCCTCCTCAGCCACCTCACCCACCTCACCCACCTCACCCACACACTCACCTCACCCACCTCACCCAAATACTCACCCACCTCACCCACCTCACCCACTCACCACACCTCACCCACACACTCACCTCTCCCACCTCACCCACTCACCCACCTCATCCACTAACCCACTCACCAACTCACCCACTCACCCACTCACTCATCAACCTCACCCACTCACCCACTCACTCATCAACCTCACCCACTCACCCACCTCACCCACTCACCCACCTCACCAACACACTCACCCACCTCACCCAATCAATCACTCACCCACGTCACCCACCTCACCCCCTCACCCACTCACCCACTTCACCCACCTCACCCACACACTCACCTCACCCACCTCACCCACCTCACCCGCATCACCCACACACTCACCTCACCCACCTCACACCCACCCAC